>JAVDPK010001486.1:168749-180173 GCA_034780415.1 Cichlasoma orientale
TGGAGGTACTGTGTGTGTGTGGAAGGAATTCAAAGGGTTTGTTACCAAATGGCAACATCGTACCATAGAGGGTTAAACCTATGCACAGATGGCATCCTATCACGGTACCACGCTGGAATTCACAAATATTTTGAAATGCTTGCAGAAGCAGGCTGTGTGCTTAGGTGTTTGGTTTTCGACACCTGTGGCCGTGGAAATGGAAGTGATTGGAACACCTGAATTCAATGATTTGGACGGGTGAGTGAATACTTTTGGCAATACAGTTGAAGTCAAACAAAGAGGATTCATTTTAGGCATTCATAATTGTTTCCACTATAAAACATAAAAGTTAAAATCTAATTAGATAAACTTGTAGTTTACTCGGTTCTATTTTGTTTTATGTTGCTCCAGTATTTATTGTACTATTTATAGGTATAGATGGATGTTTTTGTGTTTTTAGTCAAATTAATAAAAGAAGAAAGGCATTTGCAATATGAGCTAATGCATTAAATCAGTGCATAAAATTCACCAGAATGCAAAAATGAAGTGATGATTAAAAATTCCTTGAGGAAAGACCCCCACAATCCCCATTTAAAGTGTCCGCCCCAAGTCCTCAACAAAACCCAGTGTCTTTTTTTTAGTTTTAATTTTAGTTTGAATTAAAAGACAGATATCCACCTGTATTCTCTATTATACCACAAAACGACACATTGTTTCCATTATAGCACAAACAGGTGATCAGCACCGTTTTCATTTTGCCTCAGGCCATATCCATAACATCACAAGCAGTCTGGTTGGAGACTGTAAGGCGGTTTACATTTACACCAGCAGCAGTCAGCTTCTCATGTAACTGGCTGATGACGTCCTCTGTCAGCGCCCGAGTACGAGCCAGGATCCAGGCAAAGTCAATGTTCAAAAGTCCAAAGTAGTCAGAACAGGAGTACACCAAAGCATAGGACTGATAATCTGTGGAGAGGACCCAGTAGGGAGCATCTGGAGCACCTGGATACAGAAACAGATTATATATAATAGTATAGTGGAAACCATTCCATATTGTTTTTAACAGTAAAACGTTCAAGCCCTGTTCTAAAAAGTACCTTTAAAGAAGCTGACGCTTAGAACAGCAGGCTGCGATGGGTCTTTAACTTTGGCAACGCCCTCAATCGAGATTATATTCCCGTTAGGCCTGCATGGTAAGGAAGAGGAGGATACAAGGAGCGACACTATTCAATATTTAATCCTTTGCAGTGTAGGAATAATAGTTTCACATAAATAAAGGTACATTTTTGACAATTAAAAATGTTTCAAACTGGGCGGCTGAAACCTTACAGGAGCTCCACATTGTGAACCTCGACTGTCCCGTCTGGCTGAAGACTGTATGTGGCTTGGTTGCATATTCCTCTTTCAAACACAGCTGGAAGCTTCTCTATTTCATACCAGGTACCCATATACTGGAGAAAGAAGAGAACAATGATTTTTATTTACTTTATGACCACACAGAGTCCACTGGCAGCAGTGTTTTCCTTCAGTTTTCCTGACCTCTTTAGCCAAATGACCCACAACATGAAAGAAATGGGGGCAGACACACTGCATGCAATATCAGCTGAGGAGCCAAAGTTCAGCAGAGTGGAGTGGGACAGCATTAATTCAGTATTATACCTTTGTAACATTGAAGTCCTCTTGAACAGAAGGTTTGGGGCATTTGCCAATATGGAAGGACTGACCGTCGGTTGCTGCTGCAGTCAGGAGCAGCACAGACAGGACCTTCAAATAAAGTTAAAGCAACTGATTAAACTTAGTTCAATTCAAAATAAGAGTGTAACAATGTCACAGTACCTGGAATGCCTTCATATCCAAAAAACACAAAAAACATAAAAACAAGCCTTGCAAAAGATGTCAAAGTAAAAGTAACAGCAAATTGTTTTACCCTCCTACTATTACTGCGGCTCTATTATGTCCTGTTATCTGAGAGGGGTTTGGATTGTTGCTTAGCTTCTCTCTCCATGACAGAACTTTGAAACAGTTGTTTGAAGAGCCATATTTAGATGGTGTTTGCAAAACCTTTAACCTTTAACCAAGATCACGTCAGAATTCAGTGCAACGACTGCAAAGGCACTTATAACACAATCATTACAGATGTTTCTACTAAACCCCAGATTATTTGGCTCAGTAATTATGCAAGCAGCAAAATATCAATCACAACTTTAAATTAGCTGTGTTAAGAAAAACAAAAACAAGTGCATGAATGCTTTTTTTGAAAGCCATGCACACTGCCGTGGGCGTGGCAGCACCTCTCCCCCATTTCCCCGTGCGTCATCGGTTTTCCAGCGCTTTGTGTTTCTGTATGGTGCAGTGCTTATGTGCTACTGCTCTCACAGCTGCTGCTGCTGCACATCTTTGGTTCACCATTTATGATCAGTATAAGATATTATATACTTAAATTTATACCTCAAGTTGGGAAGTTGCTATGTTACAGCAGCAAAAACCATAAACAAAAGCACCAAGATTAGATTTGTTGTTAAGAAGGCGTGTGACAAAATAGCTCAGTAAGGCAAAAATGACTCAAGAGGTCAGCTGAAGAGATAAACTCAAGTGTTGTGCACAGTGCAGGGCTGAAATAAAGCTATGAGATCAGAGTAGAGATGTGGTGCATTTTAAACCATTATTGCAGAAAGGCTTCATGCATCGGTCCTTGTGGCAGCTGAGCTGAATGAGTCCGCTCTGGAAAGTGCTCCATGGCCCACTGAATAGGTAGTGAAAAGGGTGGCAGGGATTATCACGGTGGACGGCAGTTTGTTCGGACACCTCCTCTCCACTACAGCTTCCAA
Organism: Cichlasoma orientale; assembly: GCA_034780415.1. Lineage (NCBI taxonomy): Eukaryota > Metazoa > Chordata > Actinopteri > Cichliformes > Cichlidae > Cichlasoma > Cichlasoma orientale. The sequence continues at coordinate 171,557 of JAVDPK010001486.1, forward strand.
GGTGCTCAGATTGGAGCCAGTTACAGTTGGCTGTGGTAACTATAACAACTCACAGTAGTGTATTCTACACTTTTCCATTCACAAAGATAACTCCAGCATACACACTTTTGCTCTTTGTCCCAGGATCATTACTCAGCCTGACCTCCTGTACATCCCAGCTGAGCACCCAGCCCACCCTATTTGCCCAGCTCTCTATGCAGCCCTTACACCTTTGGGCCAAAACCCATTTCAATAAAGGGGAGATCACTTATACAAAAGGACAAATGCTATTTAAGAAACAGGAGGTTTGGGGTCAGGGGAGGAGCGCTCACCACCTGCAAGAGGCACTGCAGGGGTCGGGCGCAATGTGTGTCAGGCGGCAGTCAAGGGCAGAGGCCCTGGCAGTCTGAACCCTGGCTATTGATACAAGCTCTTGGGACATGGACTGTCAACTCTCTGGTGGGGAAGCAGCCTGAGCTAGTGTGTGAGGTTGAGCGATACTTGCTAGACATATTAAATCTAGAACCAGTATCCTGAAGAGGGGGTGGACTCTGTTCCAATCTGGAGCTGCCCTCTGTGAGAGGCAGCAGGCAGGGGCGGGTATAATTGCATCCCTCCATTACTCTGCCTGTGAGTTGGGGTTTTCTCCAGTGGATGGGATGAGGATGGAGTAAGCGGGAGTTGCAGCCCTTTGCAGTGAGATCAGGAGAATGAAAGGAAACTTAAATTTCTTATAGCTAAAATATGTGTTATAACCTGATTTGTATATCAGCAAGACTGATAACAATATTGGCATCTATAATGACTCTCATGAAAATTTAAAAAGCAAGAGAGTAAGGATGAGATGGGAGAAAAACCTTTCAATCATGTGATAAGTGTTGACGTTGCCTAGTTTGTCCACCAGAGGGCACTCTGCAACTTCCCTATTGGCGAAACAAGAGTTTGGACGATTGCAACAAGTGTGTGCTGTAAAACCAAAACCTTGAAGGGCACTAAACAAGCAAAGGGTTTCTTTTTAACAATGAAACAAGCACAGGTTATGAAAAGAAAAGTCTTTATTCAACAAAAAAGCACCAATATTTATACAAAAACACATGCTTTCACGTTTGCCCTTAGACTTCTTCTAGTGTTTCTTTCCAACATGAAACGGAATCGTTTGTTTTAATGGCACTTTTACACTGGATGGAAATTATTGTTGGTTTTACTAACACTCCAGAATTCACCAAATTTCTTCTTCTTTTTTTTTTTAAGACAACATACAAAAAAGAAAAAGAGAAAACAGGCAAAAAGTGAGAAGAAACAGTCATTTGACAAACAACACACGATAAATTACATTCTTAAATTTAATCATTGATTTCAGGTTTATGTGCTGTGACGTATAAATAAATCACTGAATTTAAATTAAATAGCCTTAAGAGAAAGAGGCGTTAGGATGAAAAAGAAAAAGCTACAACAGGAACTTTTTCGAGGATGAAAATGTCAGACTAGGAAATATGGAAAAAAAATGAAGTACAGTGCATCAAAAAGTTACTTTGGTGGCAACACTGGTTGTCGAGTCATCCCCGTGTCGAACGATGACGTGCACGTTGAGGAGAGTTCTGGCCTTAATAGAACATTTTTTCCTGAAATGGTTTAAAACCCTTTCAAGGCAACCTGTAAACATAAAAAAATATGAAAGTTGCCTTTTTATGCTTCCATTAGAAAAGTCTTTGGACTGCCGCCGTTCAGAGCAGGTGCAGGTTCCTGCAGCCATCATCAGTCTTTACTTCCAGTCTCCTAAAGAAGAAAGACTTATAGAAAGGAAAAAAAAAAGAGACCTCGCGCATCCTCAACACACCTGCATGACTGAGGGGAAAAGCCATCTGTGTTACTTTATACCTGGTTCTCGTAAAGTGACACAGATGTGTTTTGTTGCAAATGAGCCCACCTTTCTTGAGTAAAGCTTAAGGTGCTGCGTGTATCATTTTAACATGAATAAATCCTCACCACATTGCATGTGAGATGCTAGAATTAATAAGTACAAATGATGCTGGGAAGACTGGCCGCCTGTCTCAGCCTCTGTGCTGCAGTTTACAGCGCAGTATGTGCCAAGTTGGAAATCTTTTGGATCGCTTTACAGCACAAAGGGTCATTTCTATTCGTTGCTTCCCCAAGCAATCCACACACTGGTTTCAGCCCCAGAGCGTAGCATCAACCTAACGTGAGCTTACCTTCCCGGGAGATACCTTGTGCTGTTAGCAGTTTGTTGCTGATGAAACTCCTCGTGCGATGTCAGGAGGGGGAAGGGAGTCAGAAACAGTAATGTCCATTTTGTAAGTGTCAACGTGGAGTTTTAAAAACCACAAAATGCTACACGTAGCACCAGAGATGCGCTGAAAGTGACATCCTTTTCTAAGACAGTCGCTCAAATCTTTTCCCGGAGGGTTCAACATTGAGGAGTGGTGGTATTCGGGGACGGGGCGGCTTTAAGGGGTTTTGTGGGTCTCGATGCAAAGGATGATGTACTCGTTGGAACAGCTTCGCGTCTGCTGACCCAGGAGCAGACCTGAGGTCAGGCTTGATGACTGGCCCATGACGGACACGTGGTCTGCTCGCCATGCCTCACAGTGCTTGTCCACAACTCTGAGCCCCCTGCTGTTAGAGCCGTGCCAGATGCTCTTCTGAGGCCTAATAGATGGAGGACAGAAAATATCAGTGCTGCAGACAGATCAACAGACTCAGAGAAACTAATTCTGGAAACAAAGTACATACCAGAAGGGGTCCGCTAAGACATCCCGCCCATCAAAGGAGTAGATGGGTATCCTGGTATTGATCGCCCCCCCTTCGCCGCTGAAAATTGCCCTCCAGTTCCTAAACAGCACGTCTCCCTGAGATGAGACATAGCGGGTTTGATCCGTTTAAAAACTGTCTGCTTCAGGCGTGCTGAAAGTTTAATGCTACAGGTAAAAAGCAGTGGGAGGGCAGACTCACTCTGAGGTTGGTAACTGGCAGAGTTTGCCGGAAACCTGGATAGACAACGTGGACCAGGTCTTGTCTGCGGGATGAAACGAAGGCACGGTAGTTGGGAGCCAAACCCATCGCCTTGGCCTGCTCGAAGCACATCCGATCAGCTACGTCGAGCCCCGTCATGTCCCCTGAGTGGGGCTGATTCAAGGCCACCAGGTTGAGCTTCAGGGGGAGGATGGCACAGATCGGTGTTAATCCACTGTAGGATACTATTCAAGAGACAGCTGAAACCAAATCTATTGAAGAGGACTTCAGTGATAATAACACACTCACCCTGCCTGTAACAGAGTGCATTCTTTCCATGGTGTCTCCTCTTATATGATAAGAACCTCGAGGCTAAATCAGTCATTGAAAAGAGATGTTAAACAGATGAACAGCAAATTCCAAAAAAGACGGGATTTTTTTTTTTTTTTCTTATCGATAGATTACACAATAAGTACCTCATCTTGTGGAATGATATTATTGGAGAGGTAGATCAGGCTGCCGAGCTGCGTGGACAAAACATAGAAATCGAGAAAATAGACCCCATAAGTTGTTTAATCTGAGCTCACATTGCTCTTAAATCAATAATAGTGATTTGATTCAGTGATTTTCCGAAGCAGGACTGAGGAAATATTTCACTTCAAACAGCATTATTTTAGAAAAGTTTTAATGGGGAGGATTTTTTCTGCAGACATTTCTGCATGAATCACTTATTAGCAGCATGGAAAAGAAGGGGCCCTTAGACCTCAAACAGTTTGTAGCAAGTGTAAACGTCTAAAATATGAGATTAAAAATGATCAGTGGCACTCGTTCTGAACTGCCTGCTGTTCCATTAACATTAGATCTTAAGTGCCATACACATTAATTATTACTAATAGGAGCATTTCAATGAAATATTAAAACCCAAATGATGAAGCACCATTATAAATTAGTACCTGGATCTCTTTCCATCCCTGGGAAACTTTGAGGAAGAGACTTCCTGTTGTTGTAACGTATGCCAGAGTGCCCTCTGCGTCCCGTGCTGTTTGCTGCATCATGCTCTCACGAGTGGGAAACATTTTCAGCTGAGAAGCAAATACGGAAAAGTAGAAATGTGCAGGAAAAATTCATTAGGAGAATCACATGACTGGTTTTATATTAATATGCAGCTCAGCCACAAATAAACTGACTTACAGATGCTGTGTTACTTGGAGGTCCAGGAGGTCCGGGAGGTCCTGGGGGGCCAGCAACAGTCAGACCTGCCATAACAAAGAGCTCAATCTCTTTCATAGTGTATTGCAAGTGATTGTTTTATTTCATTAACTACAGTAATTGCAAGTCATTTCAGACGGACATTATTTTATAATTACTGTTTAATGAGTAGTACCTGAACCATAGCTCAAGGATGACCCAGAAGGACCCGGAGGTCCTGGTGGCCCAGGAGGGCCAACAGGACCAGGGCTGCCATATCCTGGTATACCAGGGGGGCCTGGCGGCCCAGGGGGACCAGGAGGACCCAGTACTGATTCTCCTTTGGGCCCCTAAAATATACAAGCATAAAGTTATTAACTGCTTTAGGCTTTAGTCTTTCAAAAAAAGATTCAACAATACATGAAACTAACCACTGGTCCTGGTCTTCCAGGTCCACCTGATATCCCTGGAAACCCCGCCTCTCCCTTTTCCCCTTTGACGCCCTGGCCGCCATTCACCACCTATTAAAGCATGCACAGGCAAAAACACACAGAGGAAAGTTGAGATCAAACAGCACCCAACTGTTCACCCAAATCCAACAACTGCAGTCCCTCAAGTGGCCACATGGAGGCTTCAAGGAGCGAGTCAATCCATGAAGACTGGAATGTAAAAATGCCCAACTTTAGAGCCCCAAGAGAGTCGGATCCAAAGTGGGATTCTGGCTATGTAAACATGTGGTGAAACTGTTTTCACGACTTGTTTAAATTCTATTAAAGCTCATTATTATCGGGCGTGTGGTAGCTTTCATCGATGACAAACTTTACTTCACTTTCCAGTTTTTCTTTCATGCGTTCACCCTGCTTAGTTTTTGAAGGCTGCTGTATATATTTTAGAGATACAACCTGGCTTAAGTCTTTATGTCCAAAAATAATAAAATGCCAAAGTCCAGAACTGACCTTTTTTTTTTTTTTTAGATCATCTCTTATTTTATGTGTAATGTCTATTTAATGTCCACTGCACTCCACCCTCCTCACTAAATACGGTCACTTGGGGCTCCAAAAAGTTACATAAAGCTACAAAACAAATGGTGACAGGCCATATTCACCTTTTACATATATTCTATGGTTGAGACTCAAGCATATATCCCATATCAAAACAAGAGAAAGTTTTTAATAAAACTTACCCAGCCTCCTCTGGGGTTTAATGAGCCTAAAGGAGAAACAAAAAATGTTTAATTCTTGAATCTCAGCAGGCTAAATGCATGAAAACATGAGTTGCCCTTTTAAACCTGCTTTTGATCATGAATGATTTTTCTCTCTTATAATATTTATGGTATTTAATGTTTTTATTTTAATACTAAGACAGATATTTCTAACTCACTTGTTGGAGCTGGTATCCCTGGAAGGCCCCTCTCCCCTTTTTCTCCTTTTATCCCCATCTGACAGTTTCCTTTGGGACAAAAAAGCAAACTTGATTAATAGTTCTAATGCCTCAAATACTCTACATATTTTGGATATTTTTTAAGTATTATTTTGAGTGTGAAGGCAGTCTGTAGAAAAATATTTTCATTATTAATTGGTGGTTAATTTATGGGAAAAGTAAAAGGTGTCCCAACCTACCAGCTGCAATGGTTCCATTTGAATTAAGCTGAAATAATGGAGCAAAAAGCAGGTTAACACCAGGCAGTGACACAATTCCCTGTCAGTTTGCAATACATTACAGTACTGATTCATCTGTTCTGCCATGTTAACATGCAGATTTTTTTTTTTGGGTGTGATTTTATAACCACCTCCTTTTCTTTTCTGCACGTAGCGTTCAGTCTTTCCAGATTTGAAATGTAGCATGCAGGAATATTTTTGGAACGACCATTAAAATGTTCAGTGTTACAAAGAAAAACATGCGTGTTATCTGTACACAGAAGGAAAAGCAGAGGAAGGTGTGAAAGAGATGGGGAGGAAAGAAAAGTGTGGAGAAAAGGCTGAACGGAGGAAAAACCCTCAAAAAGAGGGCGTGCATGAGGTTTGATGAAGATGCACTGGTTCAGCACAGACTCTAAAGACTTTGTAAAATAAATGTTCTACAATACTACAAGTGGGATTTCACATAAACTAACAGCTCTCTAACACAGGCTGGACTTAAAGCTTTCGATTTATTATCTTTTATTAGTACAGTCAGTCATACGGTCAGAAACCTACGGGCATTTTGCAGTATGGTCTGGGGGGGATGGGGAACACCGTCTTTAGGAAGGAAAGGGTAACAATAAGCATGTAAGCATGTGTATATTAAAATAATAAAAGGTGATAATTGGGAAGAACTGTGTAAAAATGTAAATGTGTTTACTCCTTTGGGGCAGTTGAATATTCCTGGGCGCCCTGGTGGGCCGGGAGGGCCGGGGGGTCCCTGAGAAGAGTAAAAGAAATTCAGTGCTGTAGTAAAATTAATATTTTTGTTTCATTTGCAGATTATAACCGATACCATTTGCAGTATTTTATATACAGAAACTTGAGTGCGTGACTCACTAGCAGGCCTCCAGAGTCCCCTCTCTCTCCTTTAGGTCCGATCAGGCCTGGGCGACCCTACAGAGGCGGAGAGTCATTATCCGAAATGCATTTAGGTCTTTGGAAAAGAAAGTTAAATTGATTTTAACTTTAACAATTCCCTCGGGCGAATTTGGGAAATTGGATAGTTTGCTGAACGAGTCGATGTGTGATCTCATTTAACACCAAAACCGCATCAAACAGGAGGTTCAACACATGAACTGAGGAGCTGAGTTTGGAGACAACTAACAGTGTCAAATATGCACTGTTTGAATTCAGTCAATGCACAGGAATATGTTAACTTCATGTTAATTAGACTGCTAATGTTTAGTGAGTTCATGGCGCTTACTGGTCTTCCAGGGAACCCAAATTCTCCCTTGGGTCCTGGTGGTCCTATGGGCCCCTGTTGGGAATGAGAAAAAGTGACTGACAGGATTTCTTAAAAGGCACCTGGTGTAGGTTTGATCCATATCAGTGGAAATGACAGCATTGTTATTCCATTCACTGTCACTGTTTTCTGTCATCACTTACCTGAATTCCAGGGGGCCCTGGTACGCCGTTATCGCCCTGCAAACAAAGACGTGTTTATGTGCCATCCTGCCGTATTCATACACATGCGAACAAATTTAAAAGGGGAAGTTGGGTCTAGAAAGTGAAAACAATCTAGGTAGGAAATATAACCTTGACTCCTTTGGGTCCCACTGGCCCAGGCAGGCTTGACATCATGGATCCATCTGCGGAGATGAGATGTCCTGGCTCACCCCTTTCACCCTGCATACACACACACACACACACACACACACAGGAAAATTATGTAGATTTAAAAAAAAGCAACTTACACATAGATGTTACGATTGTGCGCATACAGAAAACATTCAGTACAAAATCATCTTTATCGTAGAGTGGGTTGACATCCTACTTACTTTAAGTCCACGAGGTCCTTGCAAACCTGGCAACCCAATATCACCCTTTGGCCCCTGTGGTCCCTGCAAACATTAATGAGATCAAACACTGGAATAACAGATAGTGTATATAATAAACTATAGATGTAGCCATCTTGGGGTTATTCATTAGCTACAGTAATGGAGTCCTGTTTTGAGAGCTTTTTGAAACCAGGTATCACAAACCAATAAACATACCCACGCTTATCCTCATTTTTGACTCCAGCGGGGCTCATAATTCATAAAATAAACTTCACCTTGTATTTCATATGACTTGAAACTATTGATTAAGCCCATGAACCCATCAGGAACGTGTTTATTGAAGTCAATGAGGAACAGCAGGATGTTTTCCATACACTTGTATACAAACTTGGGTCATTCTGCAACCAGAGGTGTGGTCCCCTGGTGGCTATTAGAAAGAATGCAGGTTGAAGGCACTTCTGTATTGGATTCACTTTTCAGACCCAGATGTTATGTCCGTCTTTTATATACTGTCTGCATTTGGTCTACATTATTTGGTCTTGTACTCACAGCAGGTCCCTGAGCTTCAAAAATCCCTGAGAAGTTAAAGCCACCATCTGTGTCATTCAGTAGGAGCTGAAGATAGAGAAAAGGAGCTTTATCAGTGAAGCAGAGATCTGCTAAACACCCTCATCTTCAAACAACAGAGGCACCAAAAGCATCACTACTTACATCCTGGAGGTTGATGATGGGACCTGGTGGTCCAGGTGGTCCTGGGGGGCCAGGCAGACTAAGCCCATCCCGTCCTGCCTCTCCCTGAAAAACATAGTTGACATTTTTATCTTTGAGCAAATAGCTCATACTATGTACATAGTATCTCTATAGCTACTCATTGATGGTTTCACCTTTTGTCCTAGGTCGCCTTTGTCCCCCTTTGCTCCCTGTTAACACAGACACAAGATAAAACATTAGCAGCATATATGTGCTATCAATATGTGTACTATATCAGGGTCAACTATAGTGGGGTCAAGATTATATAAA
>JAVDPK010001486.1:180180-226660 GCA_034780415.1 Cichlasoma orientale
CTTAACCCTGCTATACAGTTGCTGCTACATCTGCAAGCCGCTTTGCAACCCAACACCACACAAGCTCCTCCTTTTTATGCTGTTTCTGACTTAGTGTCATGCCTGTTGTCACTGATGGCTGCTCTGTTCTATATACAGTATTGCTAAATCCTTCAGCTTCTGTGTAGCAGTATTGACTAAACAGCATTTTAAAACAACTATCAGTCTTTTTTAAAAAAAACAACAAAAAAAAAACCACCACTTGTTAAAATCTGTAAATCATTTGGAATACCGACCTCTGCCCCATCTATTCCATCCACACCAGGAATCCCTGGTTGTCCGGGAACACCCTGCTCTCCCTGCAGAAACAATGAAGAAAAAATAATTGTGATGATTTAAAAATTAAAATCACGTGACTCGACTTCTGTGTTCCTAAAACAGACATTTTTCTGAAAAAATTATAAATGATCAAATAAATGAAATGGATTGTAATGTCCCAATATTTAGGGACACAGAGATGAAGTGAGAAGAATAGCAAGGCTGGCTGTGAACCAATAAAATGAGAGCATTTATTCTTTTATAGAGCACCAAAAGCTGATATCTCTTCTCACCACAAGGCCTTTCGCTTAATATTCATTTACTGACCCAAAGGGTGCAGACTTTCAAGAAGCTTGTTTGATTTGATATCTCCAACAGCTTAAGAAGGAAAACAGTTGAGATAACAGCAAACTAACCTTTTGTCCTGGCTTTCCCGGGGCACCATCGAAACCATCTTTACCCTATGAGAGGGATAAAGGGAAGAGAATAAAGAAATCTAGAATTAAAAAAGTGACAGTTAACAGAAGTGGTCATTTCCTGTATACATCACTGAATGCTATCCAAGGCCATAGACTTTAAAACCAAGTCTCAACCCAAAGATAAACAAATGATCTTGTAGTGAGGTAATGGAAAATTATCCGCCCTGTACACCGTTACCTACCCACCTTAACCTGCAAGTACGTATTCATGTAGAGACACACAAACGAATACTTTACCTTGGGTCCTGGAAGTCCTGGGATTCCTGGAGGCCCCTGTGGAAGTCAAACCAGTATAAAACCTCAGGTAACAACAGTAACGGTTCATGAAGTGCCACAATAAGATCGTATCACGCTTGTACCTGTGGACCTTTGGGTAGTGCTGCTCCTAAACCAGTCTGCAGCCCAGACCCTTCCAGGTCCTAAAAAAGTGCAAAGGCAGCTAACAGTGATGAAAGTGTGCATGCATCTCAGAAAAAAGTGATCATTTCAAATTTGTGCACAATCAGTAATCACACGTGGTGCAACTTGGCCAATTCAATTGCACTGTAGGGAGACGGGGTTAAAAACTATCTAGATATTATGCTACAATCTGTGTCATCATACACAGTTCTACACACAGAACAGTACTCAGACATATTATCCCCATTCATTCAGTAGTGAAGCACACCATACCTCAAAGTCTAGGGTGAAGCTTCTTCCTGGGGGCCCTGGGGGCCCTGGGGGCCCAGGAGGACCCCTGGAACCAGGACGCCCCTCTGGACCATCTGACCCTGGTAGGCCTGGGAACCCTGGTGGGCCCTGATCTCCCTGAAAGAGACACCATGTCGATTAAATCATCTTTAAAGCTCTACATATTCTGGCAGTGGAAGATTTTAAGCAAGTTTACTTCAATGTGAGCATGAAAGGTGAGCAGAATTATAATTGCTAATATCAATGATGGTGGCTCGTTACCGAATTGAATATGATGAGCTGTGAACTAAGCAGGTCTTACCTTTGGTCCTGGTTGCCCGCTCACACCAGGCTCCCCCTGTTAAACACAACACAATTACATTAGCTACAGTGTTTAATAGGGACAGGCTGTTCTTTCTGGTTTGCATGAAAACAAAAGCAGAGTGGCAAGCAAAGCTATTGCAACACAGACTTGTTTACACTCGAGCCCCTTTGGCTTTATTAGTCCATGGGGGCACCTCATTAAGAGGCTCTTTGTGTTAGGTGGTTATAGAGCTTTTGTCTAATTGTTTTTGCTAGCAGAGCGCTAAGAGGCCTTCTCCAGGGAAATCAGAGTGGGCTCAAACAAAAGCTTGTGAGGCAGAAATCATACAATAAGAGCCTGATCAAAACTGCTGTTTTTAAAGTCTTGTCTTCTTAAAGTCACGTGAAAATACAATATGGTAATCATTAGCCTCACCTTGTCTCCCCTTGCCCCAGCAGGTCCAGGATCACCATCTTTTCCACGGACTCCCTGAAAGCATGACAACATTATATTTTTTTCCCCAAGAATTTAAATTCATATTTTAATTTACCGGAATAACCCAGCTGACAAGTTGCTTAATTGTTGCTCTTATTCAGATTTATGAACAAAAGTGGGTCGCTTGGTATGAGCCCATAAAGGTGAGCTGCTTGAAATGAAAAAATATCAAAGTTCTCGAGCTTCTGGGGTCTGAAGTGAACAAAACTTTGGTACCATATCAAGTTGAGCCACTACTTGCACTACAATTTATAATATGTAGAAAACATATTGGTTTATTTAGTATTTTTAACCTGCTGCATTTAGATTGGGCTCTAACTGAAAGGGGACAGATGTAAAACTCACAGGAAGTCCGGTTTCACCCTTTGCTCCATCCCTTCCATCTTTCCCAGGAGCCCCAGGTGGTCCAGGAAAGATGTCTTCAGAAGGGGATCCTGGGGGCCCCGGCAGTCCTGGGAGACCTGGAGGCCCTGGGGGACCCTGATAGCACAAGACAACATTCCAGATTGGGGAAATTAATGTAGCACTCCTTTAGGTAATGGCATGTAAAGTAAAGCAAGTAAACTGTAGTGTTAGTATACAGAGAGAAAGCAACTTCACTTACCCTAATAATCTCTGTATCACTGTCAAAGTCTTCAAATCCAGACCCCTCCTTTGGAACACAAACCAAAAGACAGCTCATTAAGTCAAAAGACAAGTCACTCATACTGAATTTAATGGTTGGTAGTCATTCCATAACTATTTGATTTGCGACCACCATTTATTTTTATCCCCTTGATGGACAAAATGCTGAGGAACACAATGAAAACGATGGATGCGTCACAGGACCTTAAAACTGTGACCTCAGCATAAACGACCCATTTCTGTGTAACCATTTGCTGATTTCAACTGCAGCAAACACGGCTGAGCTTTAGTGTTGCACTATAAAAGCTGCAATCCAATAAATCATGTCAATATTTTTAAATTGAATATGGTCAGTGTCTACATGACAAGTTCACAGATAGAAAGGTATATATACTGCTTAAAAAGGATGCAGCAGGCTAGTCCGTTTTACTGAAATTTCATTGCAGCAACTCAAAAATGGTACTCAGTAATTTGTATAGCCTCCACGTGCTTGTATGCATGCCTGACAATATCAGGGCGTGCTCCCAATGAGATGATGGATGGTGTCCTGGGAGATTTCCTCCCAGATCTGGAACAGGGCATCACTGAGCTCCTGGACCGTCTGAGGTGCACCCTGGTGGAGTCGGATGGCCCAAACATGATGTCCCAGAAGTGTTCTGTTGGATTTAGGTCAGGTGACTGTGGGGGCCTGTCAATGGTATCAATTCCTTCATTCTCCAGGAACTTCCTGCTTGAGGTCGGGCATTGTTGTGCACCAGGAGGAACCCAGGACCCACTGCACCAGTACAGGGTCTGACAGTGGGTCCAAGGATTTCATCCCAATACCTAATGGCAGGGTGCCGTTGCCTAGCCTGTAGAGGTCTTTGTGTTCCTCTATGGATATGCCTCCCCAGACCATCACTGACCCACCACCAAAGCAGTCACGCCCTCAGGCCACCCTCATGAAGTCTCTTTTGTATTGTTTAGCCAAAGACATTCACACCAGTGACCTGCTGGAGGTTATTCTGTAGGGCTCCATCAGTGCTCATCCTGTTCCTCCTTGCACAAAGGAGCAGATACTGGTCCTGCTGATATGGTAAGGACCTTCTATGGCCTTCTCCAGCTCTCCCAGAGTTACTGCCTGTCTCCTTGAATCTCCTCCATGCTCCTAAGACTGTGCTGAGACACACAGCAAACCTTCTGGCAATATGACATATTGATGTGCCATCCTGGAGGAGTTGAACTGTGCAACCTCTGCAGGGTCCAGGTATCTCCTCATGCTAGCAGTAGTAAGACTGACCCTAGCCAAATGCAAAACTAGTGAACTTGTAACTGACCAGATCAATGTCCCAGAAGTTTAACTGACTAGATGCTATACTCATATTAAAAAGTGTTCTTTTAAATTTTTTTGAGCAGTGTACAGTAGAAACAGATTTCGGTAGCGCACACTAACGGGTAAAAATAACTTCTAATTGGAGCTGAATCTCCCCAACAGCTGACATTTTTAAAACCCGGTTGAAAACTCACTTTTATAGCCCGGCTTTTACTGAGTCCTGATAAGTTATTTTAACTTTTATGTCTTGGTTTTAACTGTTGTTGGTGTTATGTTATGTTTTATATACTGTATTGTTGTACAAAACTTTGGTCAACTGTTGTTTTTAAAAAAGTGCTTTAGAAATAAATTTGACTTGACTGAATCTAGCACCACGCGTGGCTTGAATAGACCTAATTTAGCTTAGATCAAGAAAAGTCAACAAATAACTGACCAGGAACACGGAGGACTTTCTAGGTTGTCCTGGAGGTCCTGGGGGACCTGGAGGGCCGGGTAGTCCAACGCCAGGATCACCCTGAGAGAGACAGAAGAATGCGTGTATTTATTTCTACATTTCAAGGATTACTTATAAAATACATTTTTTTCTCTTTAAATTAAAAAAACAATTTTCAATTACTACTAATTTACCTTTTCTCCCTTAGGACCACTCTCTCCGGGCAGTCCTGGAAATCCTGTAGCTCCCTGAGAGAGAAGACAATCATAGCACTGCACATCAGTTTTCCCCTGGAGACATTAAATAATGACTCCCACATGAAGGAAACTATATATCTGAAAGACCAGGAGGGTTTTACTTACTGGTGAACCAGTTTCCCCTTTGCTTCCCTGGAGAAAAGACAAAAACAGAAAACCGATCCATCATGTTAGAATCTGACCTGTATTCCTGACATGAACACAACAGAGTTGGAAATAGCCCATCCTGTGCTTCGCAAATGGATGGCATGAAACGTTCAAAAACTGAAGCTTGTGAGCTCTGCAAATTCCACACACAAACATGCAGGTTAAACTCACAGGCTGTCCATCTTTCCCAGGAAGTCCATGTGGACCTGGTGGTCCCTGCGGTCCTTGTGGACCCCGTGGTCCAGGCTCTCCTCCTTGTCCCTCTGCTGAGACCGGTCCTGGAGGGCCCGGAGGTCCTGGGGGACCAGCTGGGCCTGGCTCCCCTTTCTGCCCTGGATGCACCTGGAAGGACTGAAGAAATAGAATATTTTTCCCCCCATTCTGATCCACTGGTGCACAGGCTTTTAATGTAGACCGCGGTCACACTAATATAATAAAAGGGGGGGGGAAAGGGGCAGTATCAGTGGTAGTAAGTGGGACAGACTTGCAGTCATGTCACGATAAGATAATTCCTACTTACAGTGTCAAGTATGGAGACCGAAGCAAGTGTCTGAAATGATTTTGCTGCAATATGAAGAAAATAAAAGATATATTTGAGCACATTAAAAATAGCAGTTCTCTTTGGACTCTATGAATATAGCACAGTTGACAAAAGGTGAGCTACACTGGATATTCAACCTATTAAGACATGAAAGCTTAATTCAGGGCAGGTCAGAGGAGACACAGAACACAGGAAACGAAACTACAGCGTCTCTTTACCACCATCTGGTGGCAAACCTTGGAAATGCAACAAAAGCATGTTCATGCATTGCTGCGCGCATCTAAAATAAAAGCAAGTGTGCACGCAAAAATGTTTTAAATAGTGGCAGATAATTGCAGTTTGTTGCCAGAGGACAGAGTTCCTGTATTTGTATGTATTTTACCTGGCACTGTGGTCGCCTCCACCTCCTGCCCAGAAGCTTCCTCGAAGTCGGCATCTTCATCATCACTTGGTGGCATGTCGATGGGTGGAGGTGGGAGAACACTGGAAGTGGGGGCCAGCTCTGGCTATTAAACACAAGGTTAAAAAAAAAAAAAAAAAAAATCAGTGTGCATCCTTAGACTAACCTGTAGCAATAAACCATGCATATTTTTTTTTCAGTTTATCTAAAGTTTAATATGAAAAGTTTTTAAATTTGTAACCAAGAAGCTTTATGTTATTTGCCTGCTTTGTGTATAATATCCTGCAATCAGGAAATTACAGCAAACTGGAAGAGCAGCAGCTGTGGTTGTGGAATAATTAACCACCCTTTCATTTCCTTTCACAATTCAACAAAACAGTCGCTGGATATGCAAAAAGGAGGAAAAAAATGAAAGAAAGCGAAGTGTTTGCCACAGATGGTAGGAAATGTTTGCTCTCAGATCAGATCCAAATACAGTGTCACACTGACACTCATTCCACGCATTGCTCAGATTGTTCCAACATTAAATCTACAAGATGTGCTGCGATGACACGATGTCATGACCGCATGCCCCAGAAAAGCCCAATGTCCTGCACATGAATGATGAATAGAAATGACTGCCGGTGAAACAGCCGTAAATCATTTTCTTTCCTGAAGAGAGTTTTTGATTTTAATCCATCCTCTGGCAGGCCTTTAAGTGGCTCAGGGAGAAATTTATTGAGTAGCTCAGACTGGCTGGAGAAGAGCTGTCACACATGTGAAATGTGTCCATACAAAGGACAGAATGAAAAGTCACTGAAGTCATATTTGGAGCAGTCACGAGTCGAAGATGATGTAGGTGGATGAAACCTCCCGTCTGTAGCTGTAGATGGTTTCATAGTTAGTTACATAGAGATCAGGCACCAAAAACCTGAATGAGTTTTAAATAAGTGAATCAAAGTCCACATTTTTACCTCCATAGATTTCCAGGGACAAGTGGAAATGATTTCATTACTCGTTCTGTGTCAATCAAGTCCCAGTTTAAAGCAGTACATTTTGATAGGGTATAGTATTTTGAAAAGCAAGAGTAAAAGATGAGCGTCACTTCAGCTCTGCTCTTAGGACCGTGTGCTGCATAAAATATGGATGCAGTCATTGTGACATCACCTACTGGTTTTGAAGCATCGAGCTGAGCGTTTCGGCCATAACCATCTTGCACTTTTGACACATGTTGTCACATGTAAGTCCCATTTTCCTAGAAGATTCTTTACAATCAGACCTCTCTAACCACCGCCTGCTGACCGCTAGAAATACACACTACATATCGGCTCCTGGTGTCAGACAAGGAGGATGTGACGAGCTGCTGAAGGTGGGGCAGAGGCAACCGGGGGAAATTTTATACAGTCTAAGTTTGACCTCTTGAGACCCAAGCTCTTATTTGGGAAGCTTCCTCCTTAAACAGGAAGTTGTAACTTCATTATCACATGCCTTTTTTTTTTTTAAAGAAATCGTTTATCCTCCTATGAGGAAAATGGCTTTATTTTACAGCATAACACAATAAAGTCAACATGGGAAGTTTGTTTTTGTTTTTTAATGGAATGACATGTTGACCATCTTCTTGGACTGTAGTTGGCTAACTAACTGTACTTACTGTTAAAGCTAAATTTACTGAGTGTAATGTGAGAAGACAGGGTGGTGGTCGTGTCTGAATCATAAGCACAAACCCAAGAGACATTTAAACTGAGCACGAAGACAGGATCTGCTGTAGTAAGTGTAATAATGATGCACTATTTGAATCCCTGCCTGTCCACACGATCCCACTGCTGCTGCGTGTGTTTTTAAATTCATTACAGAGGCCACATAGCCGGCAGCAGATATCACCAAGCTGCAGTCTCCACAAGGACTCAAAGGATTGGAGCTTTTTCTTTGGTGAAGGTCCAGCCCAGCTAAACGAGCAAAAACAAAAGAACAGTGCACACACCAAGGTAAACACTCTCTCCTCCACAATCTTCTTCACTTCGTCTGGGTCCTCCATGTCTTCATAAGCACCGCCCCCGCTCCCGTATCCAGAGGCCTGGAGTGAAAATGAGAGCAGGATAAAAGGAATCAAAAGATAAATATGGAGGAAGACGGAAAAGTTCAGCAGACAAAATTTCCATCTGAGTTCGAGCTGCAGGAGGTGGAAACGAAATGAGGAAAGAGGCCAAAAATACACGGAAGAAAAACAGAATTATCCCAGAGTTTTGTTCCCACGGTTACGGTCATGATGCTGATTGTTTTCACTGAAGCTTATCTTTAAAAAAAAACACTGGATACCAGAAATGATTAATGTTCTAGACACTATTATCAGGATGGATGAATATTGAACTGTGGCTTGGTCATGAATGCCAAAATGCACACAGATCTGAAACACAAAGATTGCGCATTCCCTCTCAATATATTGTGTTACCTGGCTAAGACATGACAAGAACATATCTCCATGACCAGTAGCGTGCTCTATAGCACATGCAATTCGAGACATTTTAAATGTAGCGCACACTGACACTGAAGGCAAAGAAAAGGAAGAAAAACTGGTCAGCTCTCCAAGCTTTAAGAGCAAATTACTAGTGAGATTAATAATCTGTAAAATGTATTTATAATCAGACCAGTCCTGAACATGGTGCAACACCTCTATGGGTACAAAACCGGTGCTTCCTAACTGGACAGACTGATATCACTGAAGTTTAACTGACTCGGTGTTACGCTGTGATAATCAAGTGTTTCCTAAATATTTTGATCAGTGCCTTTATGTGTGCGGGCATTTTCTGCAGTGCTGCCTTTCCACCAGCAGAGCGCGCCACAGTTCCAGGTTTGTAGGTCTGGAGACGCTCGAAGAGCTGAACTCAGCTTCCGAGTGTTTTCGTGCAGACTCACATAAGGATCGTCCTCCTCACACTGGTCATCTGGGGCCGTGGGATCTGACTTCAACAGCAGCTGCTGGATGGAGCCCTGGAGAGGAGAGTTTGTGTTATGTTGCACGCTAATTTAATTCATTCTATGTCATTAAATTTTATAGAAGCTCAGCGGACATTTCACACACACACACACACACACACACACCAACTCAGTCTGTCTGCATAACATAATCTGTCTCTCCCTCCCTCATTAGCGCGCATAATTTACCGCATACAAACTGAACGCATTAACACGCACATTCAACACATTAGCACACAACTGCAAACATCTGGCCGGGAAACAGGTGCATCACAGTCCGCGCTCCAAAGACAATTTTCACATCAACCTTAAAGCAGCAGCCTATAATTTCAATATTTACTCGAGGCTAATTAACACAAAGGATAAAAACCATTTCAAATCCTTTCAGCATTTATACAATTATTTCTTATAATCCATCCATCCGACTGCTGCTGAACTAATGATGATAACATATAGGTCCTTTCTGGTCATGTTTGGATACTAGCCCCACATTTGCAGTTGCTACATCATCATACTTATCAGTATTCTCTAGAGGCGGCGGCGGTGAGGTGTCACAATCCAAATTAATATGAGAAACTTTTGGTGGCCAATTTTGTCAGTTCACCTCGTTTTTAAAGGAAGTTTATGGCTATTTAGTGGATGATATGACATTTATACAGTGATAGCTGCACCTGGTTTCTTACTCTGTAAAGGGACGCTTTGACATCAAGGCGCCCTTGGACCCAGCGTAATGTGTGACAGGTTTATGCCCTCCGAACCCCTCGCTGGCCCGCAGAGCTGTCAGCACATATATTTGTTTTATGCTGGCAGAAACTCAAACTGTCTTTGCTGTACCATGGGACAGATACGAGCCATGCTTTTCTGCTGTTAGGCAACAATGATTAATTACACTTGAATTCAGATTATATCATTGTGAGGTCTGCTGTAAGGAGGAGGAACGTAGTTTTAGAATTAAAAAGAAATGAGAGAGCAATGTGAAGGCACATGTTTAATGTCTGATTGTTGAAGGAGATTTCAGCTGACAATAAACATGTCACAGTTCTGACACGTTATCACAGAGGAAGCCAAATATATGACGTGTAAGCCATGACTGACCAATCTAAGGGGTTCGTTTGAAGGTTAAAGGTGGGTTTCTCCAGGATCAGTGCACTCATGCTACAGCAAAAGGTCCTTTGAATCAGTCAGTGGGCCTGCCCTCTCGTTGCATCTGTAAATACTTGCTAAAGGCAATTTCAGCCAAGTTTGTTGATACAGGGATCGGGCCAGACGATAAACAGCTGTTTCTAATGGAATGAATGGTGGTAAAGGAGTGAGAAATAGCGATATAGGGAGAAGCAGAGAGGAAGGAGAGGGAAGGGCGGGTTTGAGTTGGGGATAGCAGAGAAATCAGAGACACATGTTTGGTGCAGTAAACAACACATCTGAAACAAACAAAGAATGTGCCACGCAACCTTTTCCGCCTCCTTCAAACAGCTATAATGTGCATTTCCCCCTACGTTAAAGCCACATCTACACGGATGAATGGTTTAGCCGGTCAGTTTGTGAAACCTTTTTTGATCATGTGAATTTAAACACAAGGAGGCTGTGGGAGAATTCGTCATCCTCAAGCAGTTTGAGTGACTCGTTTGTGGCTGCATTTCTCAAAGGTTTGCGACCACAGGCGGCTGCCTGCAGCAGCGACGACTGAATACGCGGTTACACACAAAGTACAGTCAACAGGTGATCTTGCAGCGAGTCAGAGATATATGAAGCCAGGTACAGTAGCTGCTTGTGGTAGAGAGTGCAATCACATCATGGGGTAAAAAAAAAAAAAAAAAAAAGCCTTACCTACCAACCAATGAACAAACAAACCAACCAACCTACATACCAGCCAACCAAAAGTTTTCTTTATTTTTATTCCCAAGCTGTGGAAGTATCTTCATCTGTACTATCTGGGCATTTCTGATCTCCTGTACTGATACATCAGTATAGACTGACACAAATGTACACTTGCGCCTTCAACCCGGTGCATACTGCATGTGCGAGGTTGCAAAAGTCACGAGGTGTGCGACAAGCAGAAACGTCAGTGTGTCATGCACCCGCAATGTGACATCACTTTTCTGCCATTCAAGAGGGCAACAGCAACAACCAAAAAATGCCATTTTAAGAGTTGTAACCCCTGACATAAGTAGTTGAGGGGGGATATTAGCTCCTGGTTCACAAAGCTTCATCATTTACAGTCACTGTTTTATACATTTTTCTAATTAGCTTAGCCTTTCAGTCCCTGTAATCCAGTTCTGGGACCAGGTGTCATCCTGTGCATTTGACACTCTGCTAGTTCAGGTGTTTGAACTTTTGTAGGAGACCTGAGGTGACCATGTGCTGGGAGGGAAACTTACTGCTCAACACTGACTAGGTGAAGACTACAGTGTTAAATTTCTGTCACAAGTTGCACACGAAACAAAAACACCACCAAATAAAGATTATTCACACGCACAAATTCAAAAAAACATGCCAGAGAACCTCCACACTTATGATTGGACAAAGTAATCCGCCGACAGCTGTATTTCGCCATTATGTTTCATCACAGCGTGACTTGTTATCCTTAGATTATTGTGTTTACACAGAAAAATATCCCGGCTATTGACTGCAAATTACTACAGTGAACATGTAAGTGAATCCTAGTGGGAAAAGTCTGGTTAGTTGCTATGCAGATGAATCACTTCATGAAGCTGTTGGCATGGTAGTTGATGCTTTCTCATCTATGAGGAAGTGCAAACATTCTCTGACTTCTTTTATTAAACCGTTACTGATGCATCTTCAAAACCTTTGCAGTAGCTGAAGTACGTTACATCATATCAGGCTCTAGTTTATGTAGCCGGGCACGGTGGATGTTGCGCGGCATCGGGACTGTTTGTCATTCAAAAGTTCACTTTGCACTACTTTGTTAGAGGTCAACACACATTTAATTGCGCACCCTCCATGGCCCGTGTTTTCGTGTGGCCAATTTAAAATATGAGTGCCTAGTTCAGCACGGATGAAGATATTCATTTGTTTTCATGTGTTCGTGTAAAGCTGTAGGGGAGCGTAGTGCTGCAGACAACTGCTGCTGCACTGAGGCCGTTATGGAGGAAGATCAGCTCGAAAGTTGAACAGCTGGAAACAGATGGTTCTACTCCTCTTTTTCTGAGAGATGAGGAAAGAGGGAGGAGAGGAGAGGAGAAGATGCATGAAGAGAGCCAAGAAAGGAGTGAAAGAGCTTATTGGCAAGAGAGAGAACAACTCAGAGCCCCGGCAGGTGATATCATCCAGCTTTATACATGCTACACTCGGTTCTCTGTGCTTAACAGGGAAGAGAGGGATAGCAGGGAGAAAGAACAGATAGTAGCTGCAGTGGACACTTTTTCATTGTTTTAACACTCGGCTTCACTTCAGCTCTTTGTATATTATAACGTCGCCCCTTCTCCACGTGGTGGAAATGTGACCAACATCAAAGAACCGTGACAATATTTTTGATCGTGTTTCAAATTTGGGCCATTGTTGTCAGAAATTTAGGTCGACCATCGCACAACGTGACTGCTGCTACCTGCGTCTGCTACACAACCAAGAGGAACACAACATGAAATGACCTGCCGATCAAAACTATACTGTTAACTATATATAAAGCAGAAAAGATGGACTTAAACCTGCAAGATATTTGAGATTATAAGAACATAATCAGTGTATCACTGACCACAAATCAGGTATTGTTGTGCAATATTCATGCATCAAACTTGGTTAATAAGAAACTACTTTCAGCTGCTCTGTTATTCACACGGGGTCACCACAGCGGGTGGTGCCGCATGTTTTATTTGGCAGGATGCCAGCGGCTATGAGTCATGGGATAAAATAGCAGTAATTTAGTCTCAAATAAAAGGGCTCTAAATTGAATTGTAGGGGAAAGAAGCTTCCTGTTTATTGGTCTATGACCCTGCTGTGCCCTTTAAGCCACTATAATACTACCAATAGAAGGCCTCCATTATTAAATACATCCCTTTATGTCATTTAGACAGGCTTGCCCAAATTCATTCCTCATAAATTAAATACAGAATGAGATATGTTGGAGTTTAAATGATGCTACAGTGACTTGGTTTTCATCTCAAATGAAACTCTAGCTCTTCATGATGTAAGCAGCTACGTCAGCGTTGGTTTTAAACCACACTAGGTAGGAGAAACCTATTTGACAGATTGTTCCAGCGGTGAGATGAACTCCCGTCTGAGAACAAAAAAACTCCTAAATAAACACACTCTGCCTCCCTGGCTCATCCTCTTTCTTTGAAACTCTCCTCGTGTTTAAGGAGTGAGAGAGAGGGGGGGGAAAAAAACAACTAAATAAATAAATAAATAAGCTGCTCAGTGATAAGAATTTCTTTCCACTGTCCTGGAAATGAAACCTCTTGTAGTCTGTCCATGTCATGGAATTGAATAACAACAAATCTTGAGGACAAAAGGTTAAAAAGTGGCAAAGACGATCACAGCATTTTGTTGTTAAAGTCACAGGTCGCGTATTTTTCTAGTTCAGCCACCGGTCGTGGGTCGATTTATTTGGAAAAGTATTGTTGGCATGTTTTCTAGCATGAACTCAGGTCTCTTCTTATTAAAACGTAATATTCTGACAGTTCTTGGAAGACATTTCAGATAGGCATCTTGATGACACAACAGATATTTTCTGACCCAGACTAATGCTATACTAGACTCAGCTTCTCCCATAAAAATGCCACAGAGCTGACTGATATTCCCTGTAACTGTTTTCTTCATCGTATCTGCAGTCACGCCGTGACAAACAAAGCCAAATTACAAAACAGCAAATCACAGATAATGGGGAGGAAAGTGCTGAAGCATTTACTGGTTTATTTTCTTTTATAAGAGCGCTGCATGCAGAGGCCAGCATTGCTCGTGTTATTGCCTCTTCCCTGGATCTGATTTCTCAGCACTTCTCCGTCACACGCACTCGCTGTAAATGCGCAGGGATATTTTTAACCATTGTGAGGGACTGGAGCCTCCATCCTTCAAAAGTTACTATTGTCTGATTCCCATCTTTATAAAAGAACTGGCAGCTGTAATCACAGATGCACTCAGTTTAAATCATTCAAGATGAGAGGCTACTAGCCGTGTTGCACATATGTAAATCACATACAGCCTGTCATTTAGGAGCTCTCATAGGATGAGGAAGAGCTCATGAATACACGTGGTCAATCATTCCTCGCCTCCCGTGGCGGTCATAAACCTGCCAACGAAGACTATTGTGTTCACGTCTCTGATGTAGAAGCAGGCAACTGCCCAAACACCACGTTTGCTTCTGCAACTAGCTGCGGATTCAATATCCATTTCAGAGCCGTCGATCCAAACGCGCTGACGCTTGGAATGAGGAATAAACTAAGCAGAAACACAGCTGTTGTACAGAGCTGACAAAAGACCGCGTAGGAAGAGCTGCGAGAGATAACACAAACGCACACATATTCGGACTTACCACAAACCTCGGCAGGGCTGTGCCCCCGGCATTCCCTACAAAGATCCCTGAGCTGGACTCAAAGGTCAGAGGCTGAGCGCTCCTGCTGAAGGCGACCCGGTGGTATTCCTCACAGTCCATGTAGAGGCGCACCTGTGTGGTGGAACAAGTGTGCATACATGAGCTTGTAACCCATCTGGGGAAAAAAGGAATGTGTCCTTACATGATCTGTGGAAACATCTTCATCTTTGACTCTAATGCGCACTGTAATTTACAAAAAGAGCAAAACAGGACTTGAAACTAGTGATTGAGACCATCAATTCATTAAGAGTGTTTCCTGAAGCCACAGATAGATGCTGAAAGGTCATAAACTTCTAAACACCCAGACTTTGTTTTGTCCCCCTGCTGGCCATTAGAAAGAATGCAGGTTTAAGGCGCTTCTGTATTAGATTCACCTTTCAGCCACCTTTTACATAGTGTCTGTGAGCAGAAAGGAGTTGGATAAATCCACAAAGGGGAATAAAGCGCAGAGGCACAGCAGTCACACAGCTTGTCCACAAAGAAGTCGAGGTCACGCTATAAATCAAGAGTTATTTTGAGGAGAGTCATTTTTTTCCCCCTGCTGCACTGAACCTGCCAAATCCCACTTGAACCCAACAGAAGAGTAATCCGTGTTTTCTCATCATCAGAAAAAGCCTATTAAGAGATGCAGTCACCTGGCGCTAAGAACAGTCTCCCCAAAATTGGTCAAGTTCACCTATTTATTGATAGCTATTGTTTAATTATTTTCCCCCATTCTGTTATATTTACTATGTTATTGAAGAAATTATTTTTGCACGTTCCAGTACAGTGCAGATGATTCAATGGAAAAATCTACATGTCCCAATTTCCATTCCATTCCATAGCGCTTGTTAATTATGTCTCATTGCAATAACAGGTAATTAGTCATTGTTTCCAAAAAGCCCGCAGAGCATCGGTAATCACCTCTGAACCCTGTACAGTGAGTGTAAACCTCGCCCATCTTCCTGTCAGGTCTCCCATTTTGAAGGAAGCAGCTTCCTGGGTCCGGCCTCTTGTTTCTGCGTCGGTGTAGTACAGTATGACTCTCTGGGCGCCATCCTCCGCTTCAGACAGCGCCACACCCAACTGGACAATCTGAAGAACATAATCAAAAAAAATTATACTTAGAAAACTTTTGATTCTTTTCTGGGAGGAACAAAGAAGAGAGGCGCTAAACAGAGTCCTCACTTTCTGGTAAGCATCAGTGATGGCGAACAGCACGCCGCCTCGCCGTGTGGTTGGTTTAGCTGTGACTGTGATGGCGAAGTCATGGTAGAACGGGTCGGGGATGAAGGACTTTGTGAGGCGTCCCACATTGGCGTCTGGGCCGAAGCTGTAAGCGGGGTAACCCTCGAAGCCTGTGACGAAGGAGACTGAGGGAGGGAGGGGAATGCCGATTAACTCCGTCAGGTCCAAGGCTCGCTGGGAACCACGGTCTGGAAGAGACGAGCAGAAAGGTGGAAAATCGTGTTAGTGCAGGAGAAAAGAAAATAATGGGACACTGATCAAACATTTCTCATATGTTGCAAGCAAAGGAAGATGCTCTGCTTCAGACTAATTATCCATCCATCATCTTCTGTTTATTGTTCTCATGGTCATGGGGGTGGTTAGAGCCCCCCCCCCCCGGCTAAGTTTTTGTCCATAGAGGATTGAGGTCTTTACAATATTAGGTGTCTTGAGATGAATTACTTTTCCAAGTTGGCGCTATATAAATCCAACTGAAAACATTCACAAATATCTTTGGAAATATTAGCTGGCTTTAAAAGGGAGGTGCCGTACTGCTCGACACCTAACTTCTGACAAAATAATGAAGCTGCCATGTGTTATTTAATGTGTGCTCTGAGTTTTGATGGGTACTTGAAGGTGATGGAGTACACAGTCCATAGAGGGCAGGGGGCCAGTGGCAGTCTACAGCTCATATTTACTCCTGGGCCCCCCTTAGCAGGTTAATCCAGCTTGGGGTCAGGAGAGAAATGTTGCTTTAGAAATCCAAGCATTCCACAGCCGTGGACAGTGTGGGTGTTGGACTCGTGTGTCATCTCTTAGCTGCCTAGAACACTGGAAAGATAAAATAACCATCGATATATTTTGCAGAAAAGTCGTCTGTTCCAACTCTTCTAGTTTCTGTCTTTAGACTTCTTGGAATTGTCAGATGTAACCCATAAAGTTTGAGAATGAGCTTCCAAAGCAGCCATCTAATGTCCATACTCATGTCATCGTATTTGTAAACTTGGCATTGCTGCACAGTGTGCATGCCGGGATGCACATTTGCTTGTGCTCTGTCAGTCAGTCAAAAGTTCTCGACTGCGCCATAATGTGTGCGGTGACTTATTCTCCCCAAATGACATTCAAACCCTTAGTGAAAGCCCACAACTCCCCCTCTCTGTCACAAATGTATACACCATCTCCTCCACACCTGGTTCTCTTTAGTAGGAAGACCCCTGGAACAATCGCCTGTTCTTTCAGTGTGCACGGGCAGCGTGGATGGAGCCCGGGCATCTGGAAGGCATTAAGCAAAACTAATACACACATGCTGTGCAGTGGCAGCTCCTGTAAATTAGATGTACCGCGTGGCGTGTGTATGTCTGTGTGCAAAGAAGCGGCAAAGACAAAAGAGGGGAAAGAGAGAGCATGATGTGTGCATATGCGTGTGTGGCCAGTAAACCTCTCCACTGGAAGCCAGGCACACGTCCCCCCCCCCCCCCCTCCCCCTTCATTAATTGGATTCAAACTGCTACACACTGCGGCAATTAAAAAATAACAATGAAGCGCAACCCACACCATTCTGCTGCCTAACCTCCACTGCAGCCCGTTCACTGCCAGGTTAGAGCTGCTTCGACTGAAATGGACCTGGGATACAAAAAGTTGGACTACTCTTTTTATAGGTTTTTTTTTATTTTTTTTTTTTTAGATAGTTCTAATAGACAAATCAAAATATGCAATTGCATATTTTCTTGACTTCGTAAGAACCATAGATTGTAAAAGATGAAGGTAGCCACCATGACCCAGCTGATGTTTGGAAACCAGAGTGCACACTCATACAGTGTTGACTTGTCAATCATAAGCAAGCCACGCCCTAAAGTACATCCTGGTTTCTCATTATTATACATTGGAGATGTGATAAATAAGATTTGAAACATGGAAAGCACTTCTGGATGGATGCAAACTGCATTTCGTTGCCTGTACTTGGGAGATGTGCAATGACAATAAAGTTGAATTATTTATTATTGTTTTTTATTTACATACAAACTGTATGTAAAAGATGGAAAAAGCCACCATGGCAGCACCCACTGGGCTGTGAAGTTATTTTTGTAGCCAGTATGTATGTTTTTGGAAGATTTCCCATATTTGGTAAAGACGGTGCAGTTAACAGGTGGCAAATCTGGTTTGCAAGATGCATAAACTGACTGCATGTGTTGACCATGGATTTCTTGGACAAGCTACACAATTCACCACACAGCATGCCTCATTATGTCAGATAAGTGCATCATAATGCTCCAAAAGGCACAGCTGAGGAGACAGCAGCCACACCAACCAAAGTCACCTATGTCAAAGCAGCCACACCCTCATTATGCTAACTTTATGTTTTAATACAATTTAAAATGGGAATCATTAAAACACAAATTTTTAAAAAGTACTTTCTAGAAGGTGCAGTTTTTCCCCTCTTTTTTTTTGCCACCTGGTGAGAAATGGGGGTGCGTTCTGATTGACATATTAGGCAACTAGGGAAGTTGTTTAAAGAGTCGCCCAAATAAGAAGTCACTGCTTCACTTTCTAGACCCAGAGGCTATGTCCATCTTTCATATACAGTCTATGATATGACCGTAGTTTTATTGTTACTGGATTTCCTCTCAAGTAGAGCCACATAAAATAATTACATTGTAATGTAGGATTGCACTATTTGGAAGTGAAAGTGACCAACAAAAAGTGCATTCAAATGCCAAAGACAAACTCAGTAAACAATGTAAGCGTGTGCAGCACGGTAACTTAGTTGTAATGTCTTTTGAGAGGAATTTAGTGAGGAGCTGTAATTAAGCTGATACAGTAAAATCCAAGAAAGCTTAAACAAGCACTGAGAAATATTTTCCAAGTATTCTTTGACCCATTTCTGATTCCAAAAAAGATCCTGGAATCAGAGAAATCGGTGACTGGATTGTTGGCTGCCTCGCCTTCAGACGTGAACTCCACTCTATATCTTCTCTGTGTTGTCAGCGGTTAAACTGCGCCAAAGTATTTCTGCCAAAATTCCCACAGCGCTCCCTGTCACTCGCTGAGAGTGACTTCACTGCAGATGTTCCTCCACTAGGTCAGACAGCTGGACAGATCACCATGGAAATGTGGCTGCACTCACGGTGTTAGCTCTCGTTCTCATGATGCAGCAAGACCAGTGTTTGGACCGTGTCATGCATGATCTCAGTGCCATATTTGTAAGCAGGCACTTGATCATGTCAAAGGAATATTCATATCTTACCACTGAATAAGGAAAGTAGAGCAGTGAAAATTTAAAACATCCCAGAGCAAAAAAAAGATGTTAGCTGTGAGAACCTTGTGACTAATTCCGGTCAGGGTGTGACTCTTCTCAGAGTAATCAGCTTTGGCTGAGTCTGAGCACCATCTGCACTGGAACAGGGCACGATGGAGAGCAGGGGAAAGCTCAGGAGATACAGTGCAAGTCCTCCAGCTAGCTAGCATTCAGGGTAATAACTTCAAGGTGTACAAATGAACTACACTGCTACCATGTGACTGAATCACTGTGGAATACGACTGGATTTAGTCAGGTGAACTCCCTTTTCTTGAGAAAAAGGGAGGGAATGAAGAAGAAAATGAATCTATTTTGTTCACGCTCACAGTGTTTCCACACAACAGGATAGTGCAAGGCATTTAGAATCAGCAGTTTGCTATGCAGTATGAGATTTTCTGGGACTGGGAATGGCTCTACCACAGGGGGGGAAAAAGAAAAAGAAAAAAGAAATACCTGTTTCAAGTAGAGGAAGCGAAGCTGGGCAACAGTGTGAATTACAACTCTCCAATGTAGCCATATATTGTTAAACTAAAGTGTTCTTTCACAGGAAAATGAATGTGTAATCAAATGCGGACAGCGTACCGTCTGTATTTGAGTTTGTGTATATCTGTTCTGTGTGTTTACAGAGTATCCTGTGTTTGCACATCTGCTTTCTGTTCAAATGAGCAACGGTCGATCCAAACACTGCTATCTCTGCAAGACAGAGGGTCTGTGTCTGAATAGAAGAAAGTGTTCTTAAGCGCTACTTCAAAGACATGAGAAATGTTGGTCTTTTTCCACAGAAATATGGCCTCTTTATGCTTTGCGAGGGCAAGAATGTCACCTCACCATGTGACAGAGGTGACGTCACATCCACTATTGCGCTTTGGTGTTGTGTGGGCCAGCCGTGCACCTCTCAAGTTATTGTAACCTTGCACACGTGGCCTGATTGTGTTGGCCATTTCAATGATTTCACTCAAAAAAAAAACTGAGTGGCGACACCTATTGTTCAAGAGAATACCGCGGCAAGTACCCGCGCCCTCAACCATCGTAACGGCACGTGAGCCAGGTCTGGATTCTAGAGTAGCAACATGTCCAGCTGCAGGATTCTGGAGTGCAGATCTAGAACCGGCACATTAGCAACCTGGTCGCTAGCTGGTTAGCAGCGACTGAACTAAAAAGGAATTAAATTATTCTGACAGCATTGTTTTTGGTATGTGAGATTAGAGGATGAAATGTGTTTAGGAGCCCTTAGCTGGTATTCATACCAAATGCATCATCTATATTTCAAAGATAAAACTATTAATGGCAGCAAACCAGCAAAATGGACAGTGCAGAAAAATGGGGCGATAAATATTCATTTTAGGGAACATTTTACATTAATAATGCTAAAATAATGTACACGTGTCTAAGTGCTGCTTAAATCAAACTATGCAAAGAGGAGCAAAAATGGATTAAATTAAACCACATCTCTCACTGCACAAGTGAATAAATTGCTTGTTTTCACTGATGGCGTTCATTTGCTTGAGAGGGTGAGCTTAATAAATCACACATTTACACAGAGACTCACAATCATGTACAAATGCACATAAAACCTACTTTTGTGCACATTATTTAATGCGACTCAGCCAGGGCGCTTCCATCACCTACACAAACAAATAACACTGGCACATTGGCAAAATATACTGTATGTTTGGTGGGTATACACCTTCAGTAGACCATAATAATTTGGTGATGGTGAATACAGTCTGAATGATGCCAGCAAAAGTTACTCAGCTGTCAATCAGTCTGCAGCAGTTTGCAATGAGCTGCCAAAGATGATCCAGGACTCAAGAATCTAACCATCAATCCACTCACATCCTGTCAGATACTATGATATGAACCTCACCAGATCACATCAATATGCACACAAACACACACTTTCTCACATGTGCACAAACTCTCGTCTCAGCACAACCACCCCGGCACAAATGACTCAAACTTTATGCAACTGTTCAGAGATAAAAAGCATCGTTGTGACACAGCAAATTCTCTGCGGCTTGGAGTCACACCACATCTTACAAAACCCTCGTCTCCCCAAGTCTCGAGCTTGCTGCGAAATCATTTTAACCCTTCACCCCCCAAACACCTTTCAGTGTTACTGACTCGCACTGTGAACTTAAGATGAGACATCTGCTAAAACTCAGTGAAAGGCTCAGACAATGCCAACGAGAGTCCGCTCTGAAAAGAAAGGCCACAATAAAATCAAATGCCAGACAAATAATTCAGAAATACTGATCTAACAATGTGACTTATTTATCTCATAAAAGGGTTTACATCTTGCCAGCAGAGTTTTTAACATTGAGTGTCTGATTGTCCCCTAAATGAAAGGAAAGCAGCTGCAAACAATTGTATCTCCAGGCAACAATAGCTTATTTTACAGAAATACAAAGCCAAAAAACAGTTGAAATCGATGATGGTTCATTCAAAAGGTTGCTTAGAAGGTATGACACCAATTACAGATACGCATGATTGGTAACTGATTGAAATTTATAGTACTTTTGTAAAAGTTTTTGGTCATAATTCCAGCCTCAGTTCGTAGATTTGAGCTGACCCACATGAGCAAAAGGGCATTATGCTGTTGTACAGACAAACACACAGGCCAAAAAATCTTTCCACTTGATGGAGAAAGACACGCCTTTAATGATGTTTTTTTGTGGAGTAATGGCTGCTTCTTCTGGATGGGCGCATGTGTGGATGCAGAGGAGAAGCCAGGAGCTTTTGGATGATGATGTGATCGGCTTCACTTTACACAGATTTCATCCAACGTTTCAGGATGTTGAAGGACCACTTAACTACATCTGTCTACATAAGTCTCCTGGCAAGTCACTTTGGTTAGGCAAGTGACAAAAGTCTGATGAATTCTGGTTCTCAGATTTAAAAAAAAAATAACCATAAAAAGTCCACACATCAGAGTCGCACATGAGCATGAAATTCTGGTTTTGGGCCACTTCTGAACAAACTGTAAATGAGCGCCTACAGGAACCTTTAATGTTTTCTTTAGGCTTTTATATGGACCATGACAGTCACTTGAAAAACTGTTTAAATTTTTTAGAGGCTTGTATAAAATTCCCAGATAAACATGAATTTCCAGTATTTATCACACAGACTATAACGGGCTGGACCTCCGAGGTACAATGAAGGCCACCCAGGTGTAATCGTTAAATTTCTATTCAGTTTCAGACAGCTCGATCAGTTTCCTCTGGGACAAGCCTCACGCTCTTATTTTGAAATAAGATGTTGATGAGAACCAGTTAGCTCTGGTTGCTCCTGTCTTGTGTTTCCCTCGAAATCACTTCGAGTCCCACAATCTCCAACTCTTGGAGGCTTGGAACCATGTGGTGATGATAATCTCTGGGGATCCACTCCTACATGTAGCTGGAGGGCAATGCTAATCAAACCCTGAAGCAGGTGCAGATCTAGCAGCACCACACTGAATCCACTGATGCTGCTGTGTAGAACCAGGACTACTGTCACCAGCTGGAGGCCAAGATGGTGGACCTGGAGCTCATCTGAGGGAGGAGGAACTTACTGGGAACATAGCTGATTTTTGATCCATCATTCACTTTCACAAATACATGTACTGTATATGACATTATTTCAGAAAGTCTGAGTGTGCCTCCTTTTGGTCATAATTTCCCCTTCCGTCCGGTTTCATTCTTCCACTACAGGTGAATCCTGTCAGGTAAAAAAGGTGCCACGTCTCACATCCTTTCATTCAAAAGGCTCACAATGTCTGAATGACGTCGGCCATGTGGCGTCAGGAAGTTTCCAAGACTACACAGCCTCTGTGCACATGCAGGTGTGAGACCAGGTGAGTGTCACGATTAAGGAAAACAGGGAGAAATAGGCTCCAAAAAGCAATCGATCTCATTCAGGGTGATGCTGGAAATGAAGGCACCTTCTCTTTTTAATCAACATTTGACACAAGAGGATAACGTTCATGTGTTTGCACAGTGCAAACAAGAAACACACCCCTGTGTTTGTGTGTGTGTGTGTGTGTGTGTGTGTGTGTGTGTGTGTGTGTGTGTGTGTGTGAGAGGAGGCTTGTGTTTGATTTTGATACGTTGTACTTTGCTTCTCATAACATTAATATTTGTTATCCTAGAAAAAGGGGCACATCCTTCTGCTAATTCCACCAAATCTAATTCTCGTGCTTACTGATTTTTGAAATCTTTCTGAACTCCATTTATTATATGTTATATTACATGCTGCACAGTACATTTTCATTTCTCACTACAAGCAAGACAGGAAAACTCACACGTGTTCATGTTCCTGTGGATTTACATGACCCATAAATCCAAAGAATGAGAAAGTATTTCACGGACATGCGGCTATCATGTTCAAGGAGAAATGTGAGGTTCGTATATCTCAGGAATGAGGTAGCACCTGCGTGTTGTGGCTCTCCCTGTATGTCAGGTATGCGGTGCTCAGAAAAAGGAGGCCTGTGTGCACAGGAACAGACTCACACGCACAAAGAACGCCTCAAAGTCATCAAGCTACCAGATTTGCTCAATTCGGCGCAGCTTTTCAGAGAAGGTTTATCCGAAACAGACAGCTTGTGGTCGATATTGCATCTTTATTTATCGATCCCAGCGGGGAAGCAGATTACATGGTGTTGCAAGCACCTCGCTGCAGCAACTGAACCCCAAGCCACACATGGAGACAATACTGTGAAGATTATGATTTGTATGGGAAAATGTCTCCTACTGTTTAAAGTCTGGATTGCCATTTAGCCGCATAGATCCAGGTTTGGTTTCTGCCTCCGCTCCTCTGCTGTAGAGCCAAATTGAATCTCATTTGATTCACTAAAATGAAGAAATGTGTTTCAGATTTAGTGTTCTGTAATCCTGTTTTCCTTTTCGATCGGAATTCTGTTGTGCTGAGACATTACTGCAGGTATAAAGTCAAGACTGCAACAGAGCACTGTAAATTCACTCTAGATAAACCATGAGGGACACAGTTACAATGGAGTCCTTCATATATTCGCAAAGGCAAACAGAGATCACCGCCAAGCGTGCTTTCCAAAGTGGGAATTTACCTCTTACAGCTTTAATGTACAGCAGAATCATGAAAGGAGCTTGTTCCCAGTTTGGTTAAAGCCTAAAAAAATGTCAGGATGGCCAGGAAGCTTACTTAATCTAAAGAGACCTTTAAAAAAGTTCCTGACCTTTGCAAAAGACTAACATGCAAAGTGTTGAAAATATATAATATTTAAAATTATGCCTTTTTCCCAAGTTATGATGACAAACAGTCGGCTCCAGTAACCCTCAAAGTGGAAGGATAATTTTCCACAATGAAGCCAACAATGAGTTCATGCTCTAATAGCCCCTGAAACAGGACATCAACAGCACAGCTGATTATCCCATAAAATGGAAACAGCTTTTACAGGCATTTAAATTTCAGCAGCTTGTAAGACGAACCAGATGGTTTACGGGAATCGGTATAAATCGTGGCATCCGCGCTCATGGAACAGAGCCAGGTGTATTTAAACTGCTATTTTAATTGATATTTGAAAAGAAAAAAAAAATAACTGTCACTTCTCTTATTAAGACTCCATATGATCACGCTTATCAGGCCAGTGTCAACATACAAGACTAATTAGTGGAGCCAGCCTCCACCAGACGAGCCAGGAGAGAATTATTAGGCAATTTCCTGCTCAAACTTTTGTAAACTTTTGAAATGACAGTGAGAACAAGATGCCACACACACACACACACACACACTTTGATACTGAGTTAAAGAGCTGCACATTCACTATCAGTGGCTAGTTATATACACAAAGTACTCAAGCAGCTGCTGAGGATATGAACCTCAGCAATGTTAACTGCAGAAAAAAAAAGACCTGCCTACATGAATTTGCCGTTACCGACAATATCAGGAAGCTGGAGTACCCACAAAGGTAGGGGGAAAATATGCAAACTCCACAGAGAAAGGCTTCAGCCGGGCAGTGGATCTGAACCCAGGACCCGCTTGCTGTGAGGTAACGGCACTAACCACCATACTACTCTGCTGATGAAGGATAAATAAAAGAAAATGCAGTTAGCTTATTGGACACATTGGATAAAGGAAAACGAACCCTAAACCTTAAATGTTTTTAAGGAAATTCCACAGTAGCTGACCTTAATGTGATACTGAGGGGGGGGGGGATAAGCTGGATGGAGAACTAATGTTAAGCTGCTTTTGTCTCACACAGCAATGCAATGAAGGTTTCAGAAGACTGGAAACATGTTGTGTTTGTTCAGTGACAGTGACTATTGTTTCTAGTTTACGCATAAGTGAGAAAGTGCAGGGGCCACTTAAAAATCTACAGTAAATCACTGCAAAACAAACGACTCTTTTAAATGTGTTTAACTCGCCACAGTTATTCTAACGCAGCCTTGAAATGAATTGGAAAGGCCACATTGCAATTGTGGCGCACGCAGCTACAAACACACCTCTTTGTACTGCCAGTGAGCAGGAATTTCCCATCCAAGAAATGACTCGCTGTACCTACCGCAGCAAAATTAGGCAACGCGTTCCGTCTCATCCCCGCCGATGCCAGCTGCGGCATTAAAACCACCCAGCAGAACTCCCGTACTGGGATTCATTACTACAGAGATTACACGCCGTGAAACTGTTTCTGTTTGCCTGAACGTTTAATGAACACAACTGTCAGCGCAGCTGAAAAGCGGCCAGTTTGGTGAGCTCGGTGTTACGTCCATCGCAGAGTTTAAAGCGAGAAAATGCAGCTCGCAAACGGACACAACGGGCGCCTTATGTCTGTCAGGTAAAGTGAGGTCTGGGATCGGGGTGAAAGGGGCTGAGGAGTGAGCAGAGCGCATTCTTGTGTTTCATCCAGAATTCATCTTTGGGAGCGGGGTTTCTCAGTGAGGTGGACCGGCTCCTTCTCAGCCGGTGGTCTGAGTGGACTACGGTCCACTTAATATATGTTAATGTATACAGCAGAAAGCTCTTAAAGATGCACTGACCTTCGGTTCATTTGCCCTTTGATTGGCGCTCTCTCATAAATTGCTCAGTTTGTACACTCTTTGCATTAGCATAAAACTGCAGAGGATGTGGATTTTAGTCAAATGGGTTATGCACATTACATAGTAAGCACTGGATCCATTAAATATTCACAAAACACACAAATGCTGACTGCAATATGGATGCAATATGGGTATTCACGGGCATTTTGTGCCATTCAGTTTCCCTCAAAAAAAGCAATAAATCAACATCTGCCCAGTAGAAGCTGTGCTGTAGACTGGCTGATGCTTAACTGGAGTTTAGAGGGAGAACTGCTGCATGTTTCACAAAAGGTTAAAAGGTCCAAGTGTGAGTAAACAAGACTGTGGAAGAGGAGCATGTAATTATTTCTTAACGAAAGCAGTGTAAAGCATCTTGGAAGAGAGGGGTCGTGAAGGTCAAGGCAGAATGAGCCTGTATGGTCACGATTCATGTAAAGTTAGACTTTATGAATATATTTTTTTCCACCCTGGCAAAAATGTTAATTTGGCCAACACCAGAGGTGAAAACTGAGAAACCTACTTGGCTCTGTAATACAGGAATTGAGACTGTCCTGCAGATTGTTAGTTGTTTTTTGGTCAGAGTATGGGCCAGTGACTCAAGGCTCTGGAGCGTGCCCATATAAGTCAAAAGACTTGACAGGATGGACTGGAGCTGGGTCACTGATAAGGGTCTTTTTTCTCCATGCCTGTACGAGCTGGCAGGTCCGGGGCTAAAAAGAGCCAAAGGAGAAATAGTTGAGTCAGTCAGGTTGGTGGTGCCAAGTATTCCCCATGTCTGTCTCAGCTGAAACAGACATGCATGCACAAACACTGCAGACAGCTCCCTGCTGCTTCACAGCTTTTATCTTCCATTTCAGCATGGGGCGCCAACTTGGCAGCATCAGCGAGAGAACAGTGTCAGCTTTGTAAAGTGAAATATTTCATAAAATATTTTCCTCAATTCTTCACTTAAAGCCCCTGAGGTCAGTTATTAGTAGCGCACTGCAGTGCTGAGGAGCATGTTTTTGTTTTAAAATACATGAAAAGTTAAAAGTTGACTCCCTATGTATACAGGCAAACACTCAATGTGCACAAATCATGCCCCATAATGCACTTATTCAACTTCTAAAAGAGCGTTCATGCAAGCGTACCATTCACAACAGTCAAATTCGTTACCCTTCTCTACATACTTGTCTGATTAAAGAAGCCAAAAACAGCCAGGAGGGAGATTATGTCCCCGACAAGCCGTCTTGCCAAATTTTAAAGTTTGCTTAAGAAAAATCCCAGAATCATGAAAAATCTTGAATGGTTGGAATGATATTTTACGCAGATAACACCGGCTTAGGAGCAAATAAATTCTATGAGAAATAAAAACCTTTCACAATATTGAGAGTGAGACAGGAGGACCAAACATAACAGAAGCTGGTCTGGTTTTGAAAGATTTATATTATTATTCCAGACATTGTATTCCTTACAGAGGTAATTCTAGTCACCTAAATGACAGTGAAGGCATTTAGATTTTATTAGAAGTTGACATGACGCATAGCAGTACCATAATAAGAGAAAGCTTGGCTTAGCATTAATTTTTTTCTTGTTTTTGCTTTAATATAAAGTTTTGTAAACAGCCTTATCTCAGCTTTAAGTTAATTAAAGCAGCTACAGTCTGATGTTAAAAGCGGATGTCTACAGGGTTCAGATGTCACGGGGCTCTGTGTAAACGGCATGTTGTTTCGGCTTACCCCAAGCTGTGTTTAACCAGCTGTGGAAACTGCACTCTGACCAAAGTGTCAGAAGAAGAATGATTCTCCAGCTAAAAAAAAAAAAAAAGGAAGAAGAATTGTGTAGTGGTGATTTCTCAAATGAAATGTGAATGAAGGCGCAACAAGGTGCAAAAGAGAGAAGAATAAGAATGAAGACAGGCAGCGATAAGAATGGATAAGATGGAGACAATCAATCATCAGTTCAAAGAAGCCAAAGGGAAGGTAAAAGGCTTCTTTCCCGCTTAATCACCTGGAACCTTTTGCCATGGCTGTGGTTTGTCACGGCTACTTGTCAGAAGAGAAAAGAAAAAAGTGGAGACAAGGGATGGAAAAATCCTCACTGGCTAAGTGACTGTGATGGAAATCCCGAACGAGAAACACCATAAACTCAAAGGATCAACATCTGCGACTGAACGTAGCCCTGTGACCTTTTCATCTTCATCCATATCAGCTCCTCGAGCCATAACGAAATCCCTTAAAAAGCCTCTTCCTTGTTTTCCAAGGATGAAGGCCAAGGCTCTGCAGTCAGGCAAAGGTTTGTATTCATCACACAGGAGACGCTCGTGTAGCTTATCCAAAGTGCTCCTACAGAGGGAGGGTGTCGGGGTGGGGTGGGGGGTCTGAGCGATACCATCTGCTTTGGCTCTGCAGCGCGAGCTGTTCGTTACAGTATGACGAACGGGCCTTCGGCCAATCCACTTGCAGTCCGGTCCATTCACTGGCCTCAAGTGTGGCTGCATCCAGCGGCGCCAGTGGAAGAGAGAATATAACCTGTCTGAATGAATAGGCATCTGTGGAGGAGGGGTATGGGAACAGCCCACAAACCATGGTCATGGGCTGTTTATTTGTGCACTTGAGGTCCTGGCATGGTACCGCATTGATAGCCCGCAGAGCATTTCAGACCCATGTCTACATATTGTAGCCTTTTGTGCTTCTGTTCATACTTCAGCTTAACCTCTGCAAACCCCACTGCAGCTTATTTTCAATCAATCACACAACACACTGTTGGCTTTTTGGAGGACTGCATGCAAGTGTCTCTCTGTGCATCCGAGTTGGTTGAATTCCCGTAAGCCTTCTTCCTGCATTGCCAGAGAGCAAAGAGATATATGTAAACAGACACAAAGTGGGGCCACAAATTCAACTTAAGCTGCTTGGACTCAGTTAAGGTTCATCAGGATATACAAAGCGAGGTCCTCACATTTTCCAAGTTTGCCGTGAAGGAATCTGACTGGTCTCATCCAACACCTTTAAAATGAAGTGGAGGACGGGTTATGAGCCAGACCTCGTCACTCAGTCCCCTTCTGAGTCCAGTGTTGAGTTATGAAGTCCTTGTGGTCAGTTTTGGTAAATCTTCCACCCACAGCTCCAGAAAGCTTTTACTTCCAAATCTCTTAGAGATCTGTGAAGTTTATTGTGTTTAATATTAGTCTGCTTGCTTTGTTTGGTGAGCATCAAAATTTACATGTTTCTAAAATAAGTAAAGAGTACAGATCAAATCCAGGTGGATCTTTCCGCTCCATCATTTCCTCCCGTTTTCCTCATTGCTCAACTGCCAAGTGATCTTTTTAAGGCTACAGCAGAAATCACCGCAACAATTGCTCCTCATCACCAAAGACATTACCTTAATGGCGCAGATGATCACTGTGGATTAAAAGAAAGCCTTCAGAGCAAAACAACCGAGCAACTTATTTTTGCATCAGTTGCTAAATTGGGTCAAAATGCAGTCCAGCTTCGCCCTGGGTAGGAAATGACCCCAATCCTTGACCCCAGTGTCTTACAATAACCAAAAACACTCAGCAGCTGTTAGCATCATTTGTCAGGTCAAAACCAGGTCAAGCTCATTAGCTTGTTATTCTGATGTAATTCCTCTGGTCTTCTACTTGGAGTTTGGGGGGTTAAAGCCAAACATGAATCTTTTTAAGGAGAACTCATCAGTATGTAGAGACTTTTTTTTTTTTTTTTTTTTTTAAAGTTTGTTGCAAACAAGGGTTTGGACATTACAGATGGTAGAATTTACCCTAAAACTGAAATGCAAAAGGGTGATGAGAACTTAAAGAGTGAGTTAATTAAAAATATATATCTATATGACAGAGAAAGGATTCATAAACCTGTTTAAAAGGCAATAAATAAACCTTCAGTCTTCCAGCTCTCGTTCACCTGGTTTTCCAGGTATTAAAAAACGAACAATAGATCGCCTGTGCAAGATCTTCACCTCTGATACTGTGTATGAAGAATCCACACATTTGGGATTTTGGTATAAAATAAGCTCATAACCCAACAGTGCAGTTATAAATTATGTCTTCAATAAATCAGTCAAGCTCCTCAAATACCCAAGAGCCTGTATTGTGTCTGCTTCAGTTGATCCTCAGCTAGATGGACACATCAGATCTGGTTTTACAGTCAAGGCTTTGGACACATTTTTATGTTCCATATTCTCAGTGTGTCCGTGTTTTTAAAAAGATTATTGAATTTTGAGGGAATATTATTGATGCTATTGCAACAGACTGTAAGACAGAAGCAAGAACCCTAAAAGGGTCAAACTAAAGGAAAACAAACAGGTTTTAATTTTACAGAGAAAACCTGCAAATCCTAATTTAAAAGATGGAATCCTCATAATTATCGTAGCCCAAGGCTAGACATTTCAGAGAAAAATACAATATGTGTTCGCCCGGAAATGTAATGATTTACTACATGGGGACTTATTTTTTGTCTTAAAAGGAAGCCGAGTCTCCAAAATGCAACTTTGTGTCCCCAAAATAACCTTTTCACCTCTCTAATAACAAACAGTCTTAGGTTTTCCAGAATAAGCCATCTGATTTACGGAGTCATTGTTAAAGTAACCTAATCCAGAAGTAAATGTTACGACTGAGCCTCAGTTCAGCCGGTCTAAAGCTGTGTGTGCCAACTGTGTGTACATTTGCACGAGTGTAAAGCTTTCCAGATTTAGAAACTGGCCCTTCTCCTCACTGACAGTCACTCTACAACAGAGGAGGCTGCACATAGTTGTTAAAAACCAGAAAAATCCTCAAGTACCTGCTGGCTCTCTGACAAGCTCTTTGATCCTAGCATCTGACCCGGACGCGACTTCCTCATCCAAGACTAACAGACAGCATTGACAATGTGTGATTTGCACACACGAAGTATTTTTAAAAAACAAAAGGATTCAGGATTTCAGACTTCAGGCTCTGTGACGTGATTCATCATGAAATGGGATTTGCAGTATGTCCGTGTTTGACATACTGGAAGATTAAGTTGTCAGCTTTGTTTTGATTTTACTGCTGGCCATTGCCATAAATAATCACAGGTGTATTTCTTTTCATATTCCAAGTGCAAGGCAAAATGAAGGTGAAAGCAATCATTCAATGCCTTTTGTTTGTCAGCGAGCTTATGCAAAAATACACACACACCATATTTCGTGAGATTTGTTAGGCGAAGGAAGTGCCCATTTAATTTTGGTGTGGATCCAGATGACTTTGTTTAAATCTGACAGGATGGGGCATTGGCCTTGGCAGATGACACGGGCTCTGAATGCCCTTCAAACTGCTCCCAGCCCTTCAAGGAGCAGTTTACTCCATGAACTGTATATAAATATAAGTTTTAAAGCAAATTGGTTTCAGCCCTTCTGCCTTGTACCGATCGCATACAAATTGGTAACAAATGCTGAAAAATCCAAAACACCTGTTGTGATAGTTTGGGATGAGCAGTGGCCATATGAAATCATGGAGAAGTTGCTGCCATCTGATTTTACAGCCCTGATTTTGAGATGTGTTGATGTAAACAGGATTAAAGTTTTTCCTGTGGTTCCTGTCAGCTTCATTTTAAAAAGGCTGACCTGATTTGATGAGGAAACCGTGATAAAGGTCTGTCTGAAACAACTGAGGTCCATAGTGACCATTTATATTATGATTTAATCCATTCTTACCACTCAGTTGTGACTAAACTTTAGTAAAACAATTCATCGTGTTTCATCGATGCCCTATGAGTGTCAGACAGAAAGACTAGCCTTGGAAATGCTCTGGGACACTTTGTAGTTGCTGACAATCCTCACTTCAGAGATCTGTCTGACTCATATCAGCAAGACTATACTAGCCACTTGCCGATATATCGATATGGATATTTGTAATGGCTGATAAAGTTTAAAAAGTATAGAAAGTATAGAAAAGATAGGAGAAACACCCTTCAACTGTGTTATGAGTGTTGATGTGTAGTTTGCCCACCAGAGGGCGCTCTGCAACTTCCCGGTTGGTAACACGTTTGGAATGCCACAAATGCAACAACCAGCTGATAGGAAGCACTCAACTACACATAAACGTTCAGGAAACCTGTTTTTGTTTTGCGTGTCTGAAAGGAGAAAAAAAGCCAAACTAAAATTGAACATGTTGGAATGTCAGAACGTTTAAGACTAATTATCAGAATTAATATTGGTCTTAAAAATCCTTTATCAGTCGGGCTCGATCCAATACACCCATGTGTCAAGTAATAGCTTTCCAAAATTAATGATGCAGCAAACAAAGATATTTTGCTTGCACAGTCAACATTTTTCTTCCTCTGTAAGTACCCATTTATTCTCTTCAAGCATCCATTTAAAACCCAAATGATGGGTTTTCTGAATGAGTGTCATTTTAAAAGGAGGAAAGTGTATGAATCTAGTATCCCTTTACAACTCTTTGTAACTCTGACAAAAGGAAAACTGTTTTCAGTTACAATCTGGCACAGAGTCCCCCACTGCGCAGTTCATTTGACACACAAAAGCTTAATAGCTTCGTTCTGTTGTGTTCAGCAAAGCTGCAAATATAAAAAATTTAAAATGTAAAATAAGACACTTTCTGCAAAAACTGGAGCTTTTGGCACAAGTCTGCACAGTCTGGTTACTCTCAACAATGAATCAAACACAAAGCAATTTCCCAGTTGGTGTTTTTTGCCGAGAGGGAATTGGAGGGGTCATGTTTCACATCTCCTGCCAGTGGGAGACTTCTCAAATCCCGAGTTGCCTGCCGAATGGGCAGAAGTCTCTTCAGGTAACCACATTATTGTAATAAGTTGGTGCTCTTTTCCTTGACCACGTTACCAGTTTTGACTCAGCTGATAGTGCGGGGTGTGTGCAGGGCACTGTTCAGCTGAAAAGAGAAGGCATTTTTTTATTTGGAGCAGGTCGCCGATTTCTGAGAAGCTTTGAAAAAAAGCGTTTGTCGTCTCAATCCAGTGGCAATTTAAGCATGCAAAAAACTCCTCTTCTGCAGTGAAACGATGAAGAGAGACACATTTGCTCTTTGTCTACAAACTGAGAGGAAAATCAGAGAAATAACTGTATACAAGCTGTGCAGCTGATTTGGATTTAAAATGACTACATAATAGAATCATCTAGTTAAAAACTATATAGCTTCCTACCAGAAAGACCACTAGGTTTGCCTGACAAACCGCAGACACAATTTACCAGCATTTCACTGTTGCAGCTCATTTAAGGCTCTGCTTGCCAGATACATCCTGCTAACGACCGTGATTTTCCCACTAAAACCATTGCCTGCAACTTCCCCGCATTCCAAAGTTTTGTTGCGCTCTTATGGGTAAAGACGTCAACAATGGAAGGAACTCCTTTTGGGAAGGCAGATCATTTCATGCCATGACCATTTATGCTGCGTAAACAGAAAAATCCAGCTCACCGTCCCATTAAAATCTGGTGAAAGCAGCTCCAGTATTGATAGAAACTGAGTTTTGCTATCATAAAACTGATCTGCCACGTATTCTGCAAAGTGGTGATTGCTTGAATGGTGTCGCCTGGTCTGACTTGAATGGAATGCAAAAGGAGGCGGTGAAACGTCAAGGAAATGGCACTACTTTGCAAGAACAAAGAACACAATAACAACTAATTATTGCTTAAATTTCTGTGGAAGGCCGGATCTGCTTTGTTGTTTTTCTCCACACTTCGCAATGAGAGGCTGTTGAAATGTTTGGAAGCTACACAATGGTGGTCTTATGGCACTGACAAAACTCGTCTGTCTGACCCGAAATTTGATAACTAATCTCATGACCCCAATTAAGCTGTCATCTCTAGTTTCTTGTTGATCTAAAAGCCGGACCAATTATACCTAATAGGCAGACATTTTCAATTAAGTGCACTGAAAAAACATCAAGACTTGCTTTTGGGGCTGAACTTGCTCTCGAGTGAGAAAGCTTTTTGGAAGATTGATCTGTTTTTTTCTTTCTGCTCTGGTCAAAAGAAGCTGCTGAAAGCTTTAGGAGTCTGAGCACCAGGGTGGGATGTGTCTGGTGTTGCCTGAGGCACAGACTGATGACAGCATTGTTCAACCAAGACCTAAAGGAGGAGAAAAACTCTGAAGCCACCAAGAGTAATATTCACCTTTAGCAAAGTCTTTAAAAACGGAATTATTAGGATCGGCTTTTTCCATTAAAATCAGCATTAAATTACATTTAACCAACGACTTTTTAAAGAAACTAATTTTCTTAAACTTGCTGAATGGTAAAGTGTAAAATGAGGAACTTTAGCTGCATAAAGTTGCACTTGCTCCACATTTAATCAACCTTTGAAACAAAAAAAAGTGATTATATCATTGTATTTTATTGCTTGACCAAACACTGGGGATAATGAGAATGCGATAGCAATCTACAAAGCTTTGAGGTTAAATAAACCTATTTTAAGGTAATCAACGCGAATGATTACTTTTGGATTGCTTTGCTTGATACCTTTGCTGCAAAAATGTGGTTCTTGTTTGAAACTCGGAGGCTACAAGTGTGAATAAGTACAAACTTTTAAAGACTTATCAGAAGTGGACAAACACATACATCTAAAACACACACAAATAATTAAACACTTCTCTGATCAGACTAAAATTGGGTAATTTAAATGTTTCAGAACTGAAGGCAGCATTGTGCTACAGAATCATGTGTAATCTAACACGGGATGACACAGCGCACAGAAATGAAGAACACCCAATCGCGCGTCCTCATCAACACTCGAGCATTTTGTGTGGACATTTAGAAGCCCCGTGGGAGTGTCGTAAAATGTTTTGACCATTTCAGATGTTTCATAATTGCACTTGATGGACAAAAATTGCAGAGAACTCAATAAGTCTGGACACGCCTCGAGTTTAATGATGCCGGATGCAAGAGAAAAACAAATTCCATCTTTCAATACGTTTCAACCAGAGATATATAAAACAAATGCGACCCATTACAAGCCCAAGGCTTCAGTCGGAGCCGGAGCAACTGAAGTAATCAGATTCTAGATGTTTGACTTCATTTCTGTGAGCACGCAGACTTGAGGTTATGGTTTCTTCTCTTTAAACCAACCCATTTAAAAACCACAACCAAGCTCCAGTCAAATATTGCTCATTGCATCTTATCTGCTCTTAGACTGCCTCATATGCAAACTAAAATAAAAAAAAAGGGAAAGCAGATTTTCTGCCATATATGTTTTTAAATTTTTTTGATGGAAGGTCCCACATGCTTATGGTTTTAGAGGGGTGTAAAATTAACAA
The DNA here is from genome assembly GCA_034780415.1 of Cichlasoma orientale. Taxonomy (NCBI): domain Eukaryota; kingdom Metazoa; phylum Chordata; class Actinopteri; order Cichliformes; family Cichlidae; genus Cichlasoma; species Cichlasoma orientale. Next base: position 215,403 of record JAVDPK010001486.1, read on the forward strand.
GGAAGGCGAGAAAAAGCATGAAAGATTCAAAAAGAGAGTGAAGCTCAAATAAAAGTAAAGGAGGGCAGGCGGAGACAGAGACAGATGTTTGTTGATGTTTACTTGCCAGTGGTGGCGAGACAATAAAGGTAAATTGAAACCAAACCATCAGCTAGGTTTGTGTTGGGATTTTCAGGAAGTGAGTCGACTGTGTGCTCGCAAACAACCCAGCTGCAGACCAGCTGAGTGCACACAGACACCGCCACTAATCCCACCGCCCACTGGGAAATAATCGGGATCCTCGCTGCAGATGCTCTCCAGGGAATTCGTCTTTTCAATTTACTTCTCACCATTGCCCAACGTTTATACTGCTCTCACAGTGCTACGCTTTAGGCTGCCAAAGAAACGCCCATCCTGCACCAATTTCAGTAAAATTCATCAAAAACAAAAAAGTCTAACAGGAATCAAGCAGGTGGTGTTTACACAGGGTAAACATGAAAACGTGGCAAAAAGTTAAAGTATTCAAAGTTCAGGTCTCTGTGGTGATGAGTTTAAACACGAGAAGTTCTTTGAAGTCTGGGTTTTGTTGTGTTGATGAGCACAAGCCAACTATCAGCTAGACAGGATGCAAGAGCCGTAGGGGTTCAAGGCTGAACAGTATACCAGTACAAAAGCTGAACTGTGAACCAGTATAACCTACTTAAAGTCTGCCTAGTGTGAGCAAAAATATGGGGGGAAAAAATGAGAGATTATGTAGCCAAATGTATGCAGACACCATACACGGAGGCCTATTTCAATCACACACCTCTGAAATAAATTGCAACAGCATCAAGCTTTATTGTTCATCATCTGAAGTCAACCTCACTTTCATTCTTGTGGAAGAATGAGGGGGGATCCCTGCAGCCAGGCTCCAAAAATCCTGCAGAGTGAAGGCGGTCACTGCAGCAAATAAATGTCTGTCACTTTAGAATGATCGTCATCAAATCTAAACATTAAAGAAAACACGCATTACCTTTTCAACAATTACAGTCGAAGATTAGACGTTAAAGTGCCACCTTCAGTCGTGCAGGCTGATTGGGACAAACTAGCTCTGAATGAATGAAACAACACATTCTTATCTTCACTAACACCGTCATCCTGGTTTAGAGCAGGAAACAGAGGCTGGCGTGCAAACAAGGGTAAAGGTGATGTTTTTTGGTAAGGGAAAAAAAGGAAAGGAAAGCACATCTCGTAAATCTATCCTCACTGTGAACGGCTCTGTCATTACAAATGCCCTCCTCCTGCAGCACACACGGCTACAGCGTGCTGCATACCTATACATCAACACGCCCTCACACAGGCAAGTTTGCATTATTACAACAAAAAAACAAAACAAAACATTTTCTCATCGTTGTCCATACAGAACTCTAATTTAAACCCTTAGTTCTTACATGCAAACATGTTTTTGAGCCACACACTGCAGTTGTGCATTCCATGACCTCATCACAGACTCAGATGCTCCTCTGCACTATGACAGGGCACGTCCTCCCGCTCTGTGGTCTCCACAGAGCCGAACAGACACCTGCTTGTTTCGGCTCTATCTTTCCGGCCTGACGGACAGTTTCCATACTGTTAGAAATTCCATGTTTTCACCCATCAGGCTTCTGTGGTGCAAAAGCCGGGAAGCCGGCCTCTCCCAGAAAAACAAACATGCCAGTTCAGACCACTTTACATTAACATTAATTGGAGTTTTGATTCACTTCTAAGCCCTTCTGATGGCAACCTTTCAGCATGCCATTTCCTACAGGAACACAGTAAGACTTATAGGTTTAGATTATTCATATTTTATAGATCACATAAACACTGGATGTACTGTGGTTCAGTAACATCTGTTTACAGCTGTAATCATATTTATGTGCTGTGATGGGCCAACACTCACTGCAGAGAAGAGTTTTCTCACTGCTTTGTGCCACTGAACAGCTCTTCAAGGAGGTAATTCTTTAGCAGGTGTTTTCATAATAGGTTTTTCTAGATACCTATCAGGGGATTTTTACACTCACTAATCAAAGGATTGGTCCCATAACCATTGCAGATGGTACAACCCAACAAGGTCGTCATGCATAGTTCAAAAACTAACTTTAACATGTTTAACATACTTTAATGTGTCCCGAAATGTATATGTACCAACACTAGCTACTTTGAGTGCATACACAGCACAGACTGCATAAAAGACAGACATAACCACAGTGGCATCTTTGATTTTGACTTCACATTCTGAAAATGTTTGAACAATATCATGCTCGTTTGTTGAAGCCAAAAGTTACCACATTGAGGTTTTTTTGTGTGACATCATGTGCACATTGCTCAAGAGTCATCTGCTGTATTGGGCATGATACAAACACTAGTTGCCAGGGAAATGCGTATTCCCCGACTGGTTGGCAGTGATTGCTTTGGTTGCTAGCAGGGTCCCACGGGTGCCTGTAGTTTTTCATGTTTGTCTGCAAATACTCGTTAACTACTAGCTGAGTATTAGTACAACATTAATACAACTTGAAATAGTTCATTTTACTCTCATGACTGGTGGTTGTCAGATGGTCATGGACCACCTTCTAGGCCTCTGTAACTTGGACCTTATTGACCCTCCGTGCTGACTGATTGTCACACATCCAAAATGGCCAATAACTTAATGTCACATGGTTAGTGGTCAACACATTAGTCTCTGCAGCATCTCAATGGTGTCATATGGTACCGTGAAGAACCAAGTTATCAGCTAAAGCTAGTAAGCATGGTTAGCAAGCTGCATTAGTAAACTGCACGGGTGCAACACACAGACACATATCTGCTAATTAGTCTGATGTTACAGGCTAATAAAATGCTATAAACTAAACCTGAGTTACTCCTCACAGACAGCTGCTGGCTGCCTGTGTATCATAGATTAAGTCCAGTCCAGTATTAAGAAATTACAATTTGTCTGCTATGTAATTATAAAAAGGGGGAAGCTATTCATAGAGGTCCTAAAATATTCACTGTATGAGGCATGCTTTTTAATGCCCTAAATGTGGTTTGCTTTAGTAAAGTGGCCTTCAGATGAAGGCCACTTTACAGATGTATCTGTATGTTGTACTCATAACAGTCCAAAAGTTTTTTTTTTGTGGAAAGCTGGACACTTCTCACACTCGGTGGTCACGAACAACTAATTTCCATCTGGTAGGGAAGATGCGTAGCTAGCACTGGTGGCGATATCACTTCTGGCTGGCTAAGCTAACTGCTAGTGGCAGTTTTGTGTCTAGCATCAACTTTGTTTTGCCATTGTTTGTGTTATATGCATGAAGTCTTCAACATCCAATATAAATCCTGAGTAAAAAGCCTAAAAAGTTGGAAATCTTTTTAAAATGTGGCAGCAAGCGTGACAATCATGGTCAAATGTTTCAGTCATTATTTTGACTTAGTGCACAACTTGTGTGATCTCAGACAACGCTACACTGTTGACATTTACACACTACATTAGTAGCGTATTAGTAGTTTTCACAGGGAAAAAGGAAGGACTTTGAGCTGCTGGTAGCACTATGAAGATAAACTGAGGGGTTTAGTATAATTCATCGTTAGCGGGCCATGAAAGGGTGAACATAATGTCATGGTAAAGTATGGACATCTTTACATTTTTCTTCTTTCTCTCGCTCTTAAAAGTCATCAAGAAAAAAAATCCATTATATATAGAATAAGGATATTAATGTACTTCCGGCATCAACAACAGCAGCAGCCAGTAAAGGAGTCAAAGCACAGATCTGTTTGATCCTCTTCATCCAGCGCTAGATTAAAGACCAAGAAAAAGAAAACAGTTGACAACATCCAACAAAGTGCTCAGAGCGGCAGCATTTACTGTGAAACCCCTTTGATGGCCAAAGCTTTGATTTAAAGGAGCGACAATGGATGTTCAGATAAGAATTAATGAGGTTTAGTAAAGATAAGATATCTCAGGAATTTGAACTTGCTAACCTGTACCATCAATTTCCACTAAAGATGACAGAAAAAAAGAAAAAGCTTTGAAACCCCAGAGGGGAAGGCAAAGCGACATTAGGCATCACACCTTCATCTTCCCACACAGAACCTTTTCTATACTTAACACATCCTGTGTTTGTTGTCCAGTTTCATGCCTTGAAGACAGCCATCCATCTCATCCTACAGACTGTCACGCTGCGGTAAAATAGTGGCTTGTTTTGTCCGGGACAAATTTAGCTATTCCTGTTTACCCTCCAGGATAATGCACGTTTTTAGTTAAGGGTTTCTTTTAGATTAGTTGCAGATACAGTTATTGAGGCCCTGATACAAGCAGTAGAGCAGCTTTCCTCAAAGTGTTATCAGCAGTACACACCCAGTGTCCTTTTTAGTCTCCTGTTCCTTTTGAAAGATCTTAATAAGAATATTAGAAAAACAAAAAAAAAACAAGATCAAGGGCCCATGACAATCAGTTACAAGTGATGAATGAAATACGATCCAGATGAAGACAACAGCTGGTGTAAGTGGACCAAATGTGGAAGTTGGAAATAAACAGGAATAACCTGGCCTGCAGACACTGCAGCACAAGCAACCCATAATACATCTTGAATCAGTTTGAGCTCACATTTATCTCAAGGAGAGATGATTAAAGCCACAAGTTTTTATGCCTAAATGACTATAAAATAGGCTGAATTGGCTGATTTACAGTGACTACAGGCATCCGACTAGAAGTTTGGGGCATGTTCTACTGGGAGGAGGCCCTGGAGTGGAGTGGAGAAATTACACCTCTAGGCTGGCCTAGTAATGCCTTGGTGCCCCCCCTGAAAGAGCTGGAGGATGTGGCTTGGTAAAGGGAGGTCTGGGCATCTCTGCTTGGACTGCTGCTCCCGTGACCCAGACCCAGATAAGAGGAAGAAAATGGATGGATAGATGGAACAACCAGGAACAATAAATAAATAAAAATTTAACTACAGTTCCAAAAACTTCACTTCCTTTAATTTCCACTTGAGGTTGGCACCAAAAGTGAGTCAATCCCCATTGACTTGTATGTACAAAGGACTAAGTAAAAGCACGTTTCATGGTCACCTTCCCAATCTTCTCATGTAACCTTTGTCAAGGAAAGCTAGTAAGCATATTTTTTTCTTTTTTATAACCTACACATCAATGGCATCAACTCTGGGGACATGCATGTTCTATTTTTGCTTATATTGGAAATAATGTAATCTTTGTCTTTCTAACAGATTAAAAAAAACAATTATTAGAAAGGCTCTCCTTTGTTTTGTAAAATGTAGGACCTGAAACCAACTAGTCCAAAAAATCTGATGTTTTGCTAAACTTTTACTGAGCCAAAAGAAACAAGTGTATAAGATAACTGCATAACTAAAGCAAATTTTTTGATTTGTTATGGTCGTGCAGCCAACCAGTAATTACTTTACAAGTGAGCGCTTGCTGAGCGTCTCAGAGGAAAACAGATATCAATTACAGTGTATCATTACAGCATTATGCAGTGGACGCAGCAATATTTGCACTGTGGAACCTCATACATAAATTTGTCATAGTTTTTAAAACATATTGATGTGGTCAAAGAAACATCTGGCCTTTCTTGACATTCAGTGGTAGAGTGACATCATCGGGTTGTTTCTATTTGGTGACAGCTTTGGTGCTCAGAGTTCATTGTTGTGATGTTTCCCAAGAAATACCTACTCAGTATTTTTTTTAAAAAAAACCCACAAGTATAAACTTTCATAAAAGTTGACTCACTTGTGTGCTAGGTCATCTTGTGGATGGAAACCGGACATTAATTTTTTTTAATAGGAAAATGTTACAGGCTTGTTGTATGTGGGATTTTAGCCATGAAATCACTGTTGGACAGGGCTGAGAATCTTCCCGGGAAACAGTTAGAATTACAGTCTTAATCAAAAGCTGACGTGTTACCTCTGCACACGCCTGCAGTCTAGATGACCCACATTAAAAGTGCAGCCAAATCAGGATCTCATAAGTCAGAATCAAGACCAAATGGATGTGGAAGGATTAAACATTGCTTCCTTATAGTCAATTTCAGCACACATCTATTATGAAGACTATTATTAAGAGCTAATCTACAGCTTTTAATGCCATTTACTGCAATGAATTTCATAAGCTACTCATGAAGCCAAGACTTTTGGATTAGTAAGAGTTGCACAGATCTTCCACTGCACATCCTCTTCCTCTTTTTAATGGCTAATGCAGCATTAATCCAATGGCTTCCATCTAAAATTAGAAGCTACAGAAGTCTGGTATTTCCACAACGGCTTATTTCCATTTCCATTGTTTTCATCACACTTGAAGTCCTCATATGATGCTGACAAAGCATGACACGACTCCAGGAAATGTATCCAGCATTGTGCAGCTAAGCCTCCAGCTACAAAACCAATCTGTGGTGGTTTAACTCCAAAGTAGTTTTTGGAGAAAGGTCGACATTTCAGTGAGTTAAATCAGCTCTTTCGTACTTGCATGACCTACACTATATTGTCTAAAGTATTCACGCGTCTGCATTCACATGCATGTGAACTTGAATGACATCCCATTCATAATCCATAAGGTTTAACGTGATGTCGGTCCACCCTTTGCAGCCTCAGTTCTTCTGGGAAAGATTTCCACAAGGTTCAGGAGTGTTTATGGGAATTTCTGACACCATTCTTCCAGAAATGTATTCGTGAGGTCAGACACTGATGTTGGATGAGATGGCCTGGCTCACAGTCTCCACTCCAATTCATCCCAAAGGTGTTCTATTGTATGTGATGCTTTGCATTACACTTTGCGATGTAAGGCTTGGATGCAGCTGCTTGGACATAGAGACCCATTCCATGAAGCTCTCTGCACACTGTTCTTGAGCTAATCTGAAGGCAAAATGAAGTTTAGAGGTCTGCAGCGACTGACTCTGCAGAAAGTTGGTGATCTCCATGTGTGCACTACTGTATGTGCCTTAGCATCCGCTGTCCTTCAAACTGTATGACAGTGTTTTATTTTGCTATATATAATTGAACTTGAGGCCCATCTCTGACTCAAAATGTTTTGATTCGAAACAGCTTCACACGCAGGTTAAATGCAGGTCACCTGCAAACCACAAATCTCCAATCCTGTTCGTTTTTATATTGGTAATGCACATCTAACAACACCCTTCACCCTCTCTAAGGACTTGCGTCATGGCAATAATCTTGTCATGCCACCATTGTCCTCATCATCATCACCATTATCATCATCATTACCCTCCGCACCAAGTTCAGAGTAATCACCATGACCACCTTCTCTTGGTCTCTGCATCATCACTACCCTCTTACATGTCTTATTGTCCTTAATCGTCCGCTGTCCTGGACATTCGTGTTGTTTCAGATAATTAAAACCATTATCATTAGAGCACAATTACTATGTGGACAGCAGATGGAGCACTTTGCACGCATGTGTTCTTTTTAATCGGATATAAGCCTACGCAAGAATGTGCGAGTGCACAATGGGATGCTGCTCCATATATGGAGTTTGTCAAAATGATGTGCTCATTTGTGAAGATTGGAAGCAGGAAATACCCTGGAGGCTATTCTTTTATGATTCTTTTGCATATGAAAACAATAGGACTATAGAACAGCTGATATCTGGATCCTTCTCAGCTTGGACCAAAGTTATTTTATAGTTTCCTTTGTGTGTCAGTTGATTTACTTTTTCATTTACTTTTCAACATTGTGCTCCAACATATTGAACTGCAAATTAGAAAAATCTATACATTTACTCATTTGCTTTAACACTGATTGATTAGCTCATTATTTTCTTTATTGATTGCTTGCTTGCTTTCATTGCTCATTACATTTCTATGTGTATTCATACAGTCATTCATCCATTTTCTTAATTTATTTACTCCATCACTTATGCACTGATCTTAAGTTGTTTATTAAAGGTCTTAGTCACACAGCTCTAGAGGCCAATCAGTGACCCCCCCTCCCCGGCAACCTCTTGTTGGTAGGGAAAATTATGTATTCCCCTACTGAGCTGTGAGTGGTCGCTGGAGGTTCTTGGCTCTCACCAGGTGAAAGTGGTGCATCGAGAGCGCAGCATCGAAAAAATCCTTGTGGTTGCCAACCAGCAGCCACTTGCCAACTGATCATGGACTGCATCTTGCAACTGGTGGCTGCCAGGTGGTCACCAACCAGTCTCCTGGCCTGCGTGACTGCCACCACAACATCACATTTTTACAACCCTGACCGTAGCTCTCACCATCTTGGGCTTTTTGAGCCAGAAGTGATGGCGCCAAGTTATCAGCTAATGCTAGCAAGCTTGTTTAGCGAAATTCATCTCACGGCTACATATCAGACCTCTTGGACCGGCCATCACCGCAATTACCTACACAGGTGACGTCATTTTATCACGTTAGCGCGCTATAAAAAGCTCTGAAAGACACCAAAATCATAAACAAAAAACAAAAATCTATTCTATATACAAACATGTTTTTTTTTTTGTTTAGCTGCATTTTAACATGTGAGTCTGTGAGGACTCGCTCACTTTTGGGGCTAGCTTAAAGTAGCCATTCAAGGAACTACAGTTTTTGGCACCATGGCTTAACTTTTTATCCCTGGGGGGGCACCACTTTGTTAAATCAAATGACTCATGTAACTCTTTAATGCATAATCATTTATTCATTCACTAACAGACACTGTTGCCAGCTCTTAATTCTGCTGCATCCACCTAAAAACCATCTTCACACACTAGTAACAGACAGCTAAGAAAAGCAGTTTGCAGTATTTCACACTAGGGGAAAGGATTATATCAGCTTTTTTATGTTTTTCTGTTTTTTTTTAAATCCCTGCACAAAAACGTGAATGTTGCCACAGCGACAGCTCTGTTTAAGAATATTTACAACATGCAGCCTGGAAATATGTGTCCCTGGTGCTCTCTCGGGCAAGTGAGCCAGCGTGCGCGAGCACACTGCGTTTCTTTTCCCCCTCTTGAAAAAGTGAATCATGGCAGAGGATTATAAATGTGGCAAACACACAAACAGCCTGAGAATGGAGCCTCTGGCTCAGCCAACATCTGCAGGATCTACAGTAGAGCAAACTGGACCATAAAATCACATTTTAGAAAATTTGCTTTAGCGCCACCCACCTCCTCACACACATCAACACCATCAAGTTTGACTTGGATGCAGAACTCATTTAAAGCTCCTTTTCATTCCCACATGATTATATTCCATTTATCTCATAATATGGCAGAGAATTATTGAAAGCAGTCACTTTTTTTTTAAGCCAGCAGGACCCTAGGCTGTGGTCAATTCCTAATATTAGCTAGAGCAAAATTTTCCATGGGGGCCACATTAGGTGATGAGACCTAGACAATGCTGCTTTTGTGACTTGGGGGTCTTTGTGGTGCTCACAGGTCAAGATATCCTCACAGATAACTGCAAATGCTTATCTGGATTCCAGCACACTGACGACAGCAGTGATGGCACATTGGCCTGTCTGTCTTAAGGGCAGCATGAAAACTAATAAAAATGAGGCTCTAAGACATAATTGACAATGACCTTCATCTCTGACATGCACCTTCCAATACTCAGCATTACATCATCTTCACTCCCTCTATTATGCAGTGCTACTGAGTGCAGAGCTCGTCTGTCAATGTGCACATTGTGAGGTTTTACTGGTATCCAGTTGCAATGGAAAAGAAAAATCTGCAAGTCTTCCAGCGCTAATTGGAAACATGTTAAAGTGTCCTTGGTGATGTATTAATCACTACAAAGAAAATCTAGGTTTAAGCTGTGAAAACAGTCTGCAGAAACGGCAAGGCACTACACAGGGCCTCCGACAAACAAGTTAGCCAAGAAATAACTCACGAAATAATACGGAACAGAAGCCTAAAGGAATCTCCCTCATCTGCATCGAGGTCATAATTTTTAAAGCGCTGGTTTGCAAATTTGCCCAAGAGTATAGGAACGCTGGTTTAACTGTCCACGTGCCCCCTCACCTCCACCCCGACCCCGCCCAAATTTGCATTATAATCAGCATCATTTGGTCTTCTATGGATAGACGGAGAGGTGGGGTGAATTGGTACAAAATATGTCCCATTAGAGAATCACCTTCAGAGATTGGTGACAATTATAATCACACCTATGGTCACCCCCTGTTCTCCTCAATGTAGGGCAGTACATGTTTCTTTATTGGACATTCAAGACTCCTCAGTGTACCTCCTGTTCAAGCAAACCTGGTCTTATAACACCAGTATAAAACTTCCCCTAGGATGTTCTGCTGTGGTCAAGTTGGGGCTTTATTTTTAGCACCATCTCAAAACACGGGCTCAATCTTCTCAAGACATCTCCAGGGTCTCCAGGCTACACGTGCACTTTAATTATCACCTGTGTGTTAGTGAAGCCAAGATGATTTATAGAGACTTAAAAGAAATCTTGCAGTGCCTTTCTAAACATGTTAGAATGTACAAATATGTGAGCTGAAGCATCACTACTTCTATTATTTAAACATTAATTAAATCCAAAGTGTCCTAAACTATTATTACAATGTTTGTGTGAGCTCCCGCTAAAAATATATTATTGACAGTAATATTTAAACAGGCTTTTTAAGTAACAGAAAGGTCCATTTCAGGACTAGAGTGCAACTGTTCCATCATTCATATTCAACAGCTGAAAACCTCTGAGCCAGCAGAAAGTTTGCCAACAGCAGAAAAAACACTTCCAGCAACAAACAGTCAACAGGCAGAGTGCACATACCGTCCAGCAGCTGATAGGCAGAGGAGCAATGGCAGCAGAACTGGAGGGCAAGGAGAAATAATCCAAAGAGCCAGGGAGGAATGCTGCACAAAAAAAAAAACAACAACAACTTAGGAGTAAGAAAACTTACTGAAAGTTAATCGATTCAACTTCCTCACAGAAAACATGGTGTGTTTCATTTACCGTGGAGTCATCTTTAGTGATGGTGAGTTTAGTTCCACACTAAAGTTGCCCTGTTCATATGTGCTGCTGATAGAGACCGAGAGAGAGAGAGAGAGAGATGGAGCTCACTCTGCCTCGCTCTCATTCACTCCAAACTAAAAACTGCTCACTCGCCGCCTCCTCCTCCTCCTCTCTCTTGCCCCTCTGTCTCTCTCTCTCTCTCTCTGGTTCTCAGTCAAACAAAGGCAGCTTCAGTGCATTGGGACTCAAGGGGCCCTCGCTGAGCTGAAATCTGACTCCGTGTCTCTCTGTGGACCACAGCTTTATAATCCAGCCCTCCCCTCAGACATCACAACTCCAACTACAAATTAACACACTCCAGTTAAGCCCCCCCCCCCCC
>JAVDPK010001486.1:226760-245098 GCA_034780415.1 Cichlasoma orientale
CACTTAAGGGGCCCCCCCCCCCCCCCAAAACTCACATTTATCCTGCTCCTCCTCACTGGTGTGGTTTCTCTCACTTTCCCAGCGCTTGGAAGCACTTTTCTTGTGTGGCCTTGACTTGATGGGGGGAGACACTTTAAGATGTGCAGCATCCAAAGCTTTCTTTTAAGCACTGACAAGAAGCTCTCACTGGGTCAAAGAAAATATTCAGATAGCAAAGACCAGAGTTTACATTATCTGTTGGCATCACATCAATGTGGGGGGGGGGGGGTGTTTGTTTTTTTAAATCCGGTTCAGCCCATCAAAAGCAAAATCCTCTAGTCCACATCAACATCGGAGTAGTTCAGTGAAGTGTTCTACTTCCAATTTAAAGTTGGCACTGAAAAAACGTGATCTTCTCTTCTTACAACTGTCGGTCATTCTGAACGAAACTCTTGTTTTGACCCCCAAATCACTGCTTTGTTCTCACTAGACACGCCCTTTCAGCTTTTCCCGTTGCAGGTCATTGCGGGCCATATCGGGAGTTTTACCTCCCCAGCCTGTTGTAGGTCCTTCCTGGGTTCTACCCTTTGAACATGTCTCGATGCGCCCAGAAGGAAACCTGATCAGACACTTAAACACCTTGACTTTAAGCCACTCATGTGTCAAAACCTTTTACCATCTTCCTAAGGGTGAACAAAGACCCCCCCTCCCTTTGAAGAGAAGCTCAGCCATTTGAATCAGCTCTCTGTTACTTGGTGTTTCATATTGATAGAACATGGAAAACAAAATAAAAAAAGTTTCATCCTAAAATCAGCATAATAATATGATATAATGATCTCACACCTCATCTTACCCAGGGTAGAGGTACTTCAGCACATCGACTCACTCATTAACTGAAGGTGCTGGAAGGCCGGCTCACTTTAACCACTGGTTACTCCTATAGCTTCAAAAAGGCTTCTGGTTATACAGGAGCCTGGGTATGGGAAAACGGTTATGATCTCGGGTCACTAGTTTCAGGACATATTGAATACAACATAAGGATAATTTATGAATTATGGTCATTATTAGAATCCAAACATCAAGATGGCGATTGTGAAAATGCTCCGCTTGAACCTTCATAGCATTACTAAACTAATCAAATGGTGAAGTTAAGGTGTTTTGTCTATATTGTGTATACAATTTGAGTGAATCATAATTTGCTGCTTACCATAAAAGACCTCATACTTGAAACTGCCTGCTTAATATGAAGTTTCAGTCCGCCCCCGGTGTGCCAGCGCACTCACATTCCCGGGTGTCAAACGCTGCTGTCATGCCATCGGTGCAGGCCGCAGTAACATCCAGTCCTGTTTTAAGAGAGGCCTAGGTTCTGTTCCATCCACTATACCATTTACTGCATCTCTTTCCCCACTCTTCCCCCCTAACTTCATGTCATTCAAATGTCTAAAAAGGCATAAAACCAAAAATAAATCCACAAAATACCTTCTCATAAAGGTAGAAGGGATGTCGCCACATTTCTCAGCTTATTGATTTGTGTCCTGTTTGTGAACTTTGTGTTGTGCATTTTGCTTTGTTGTGACTTGCTGTTCGGTCAGTTTTATGCACCAGAACTACTTGACTAGGTTTATAAAAAGGGGGTACACATTAACCCTGCACTTTGAAAAACAGCACTTAAGGGCTGCCACAGACTCCAAGAGGTTCTGAAGAAACATCAGTATGCGTCACGTTTCTCCATTAGCACGGCCAGGTGTGTCTCAGCACTGACGCCAAAGAACACCTGACATGCCAGCTGCTTTGACAAAACAGCAGAATTGGACCTTTGGTGATAACAGGCTTGCTGCTAGCAATCACAGTTTGATTCAGCTGCAAGAACTAACTCATCAGCAAAGACGGCAAACTCATCAGATCCTGAGATTACCAAAATGCACATTTTGGCTGTCCCGTGATACAAAATTAAACTCTGAATTGCAGGAATAACAGACGACGTGGCACACACCACAAAGGAATTTTCAGATGGTGAGGTTAATCATTTCTGCTGGTGATAACGCCTCTGGTGACTCAGCCACAATGTCTGGGCTCAAGAGCACTTCACACGGGAGCAAAATGGAATCTGCCTTAAACAATCACAGGCAAACCCCCCACCCTCACCCCCCAGAGCCTGTGTGGTAGAGGGGAGGACAGACAAGGATGTGTTCAGACCTTGTTTCTGACGGCTCAGACAGATAAGAGTCGTCTCAGACCGTGAGTGATGCTATTAGTGAGGCAGGAACCGTGATAAGCTTTCTTCACATAACTGACACACACTGATTGACCAGCGCCGTCATGAGATGCTGACTATAATATTTCACTCAAACCTGCATCTCTTTTTACACATTTATTGCCTGCTTTATTTCATCTTTTCCTCTAGATAATCATTTTCAGGATTTATTCCATTGAAATGAAGAGCTGCACCGGATGTGGAGTTGCAGATGTCCCAGCTGTCCAGTTGTCATGGGGCAAGAGGCAGGGTGCACCTTGGACAGGTAACCAGTCTGTCACAAGGCTACACAGAGAGTCAGATGACCATTCACACCTGCAGCCAATTCAGAATCACCAAAGTCCAAAGACATTGTGCAATTCTTTGGACGTTGGGAGGAAGCTGGAGTGCCCAGAGAGAACCCCCACAGGCACAGAGAGAACATGCAAAATATATAATACTATACCATCAGCATCCCTAAAAATCCAGTATAAATCAGGCTCTCATCAACAAGTGACATCTTCAGCCAAGATTCACTGCCACTGATTTTTCAGTTGCTTCTTGACAGCCACCCCTCCACTGAGATCATTTCTGACGAGGTTTCAGCAAACCGTAGACGGATCAACTGAAGGATCGGATGTGTCGCTCAGAAATCGGATACTGACAGATGCCGGTTTTCTGGGCCGGCTGCACAACATGTTGAGGCTTGCCAAGATTTCAGCTAATAGCTCTTTGAGAATCACTTAAAAAAAACAAAAAAGAAAATACAAAAAAAGTTGGGCTCCTTGGAAGGAAAATATAAAGAAATGAGTGGCAGCTGAAGGCTTTTGCACAGTACTGCATAAAGTCAAAATGACACTTCCGTCCATCCACGGGTCTGATATGACATAAGTCATGCACAAAGTAGCACCTTTGCCTTTGTTTTTTGCCTCTTTCCTGCTCTCTTACTGGCTTGAATGTTATGGAGGCTGCACTGGCAATTTTTAATGGAAATTTGGACAGCTACCTGGGAGGGCCCGCGTTGCGACACACCAGAATTAGGCGGTTCTAATCCGTCAGGAAGGACGATGAGATGGATAACATGCACGGCAGCAGTCAGGAAAGAAAATATTGCTTCCTTTGAACATGCTGTGTTCAAAGAGCAGTTATGAAAGAACAGTTATATGGCCCGCTGAAGTTTTGTGGTCGTGTGGTTCCCCTTTTAATACTAACGCTGCGCAAATAAGCTTTTACTTGTATACAAACTAGAAATTTCCCAGTGACAGCAAACAAAAGTGGTGAATATTCAATTTATAAACATGTCAGGAAAGCTCAGGTTTTAAATTAACTCTTTTTTTTTTTTGGCAAAACTGTGTAACTGAAAAATACACTTTCTGCGCTGCCAAGATTACTTATTACGCCCCCTCTCCACCCACAAGCACCTAAGAGTTTTCAGAGATCTCCATAGTAGTGTGTGTGTATTTGGAAGTAAACACAGTGAATGGAGAATTCTTTGAGAGAGACACAAAGAAAGAGCAACAGACTGGCGTTTCTATGCAAAGAAAACAGTAACAGAGAGAAGGGAGTGAGAGAAAGGGATTTTAGTCTCTGGGTGGCAGCAGCTTAAATGGGGTCCAGTCTGAGGTATTGCTGGTATGAGTCAGTAAGATACCAGATCGTCATCGCTCTGAAGCTACCGGCTGTGAGAAGCAGGCCGAGCTGCCCCAGATGACATCGAAAAGCACCAAAGAACCAAAAGAAAACATCTGCTAACAGTGCCTGGCTTTCAATTTGAAAAAAGAAGCTTTTTTTTTTTTAAGGGAATTTCCATGTTGCAAACTTAACTGTTTGTGGTTGAAATAGACTGCAGTGCTGCTAAGAAATATTCAGACGTTTAATAAGACAAAACCACCCCGAGTCTTGTTGTGATGACCCATTATGAAGCCAGAATCTGATATGAAACAGTCCATAAATCCTTCTTCACTCTGATGATACTGGAGCTGCCCTCAGTCGAAGCACAGAGGAGATTTGATAGCAGGAAATAAATGCCAAGTGTTGTACTGAGGGAAACAAACGTGGATAATGTTTAAAAAATGCTCAGATTTGCAGTATTTCCTATCTTGCCCCCTCTAACCTTCAGATAACAGCAGTGAGCAGTGCAGTAATGAATGCTGGGAGAAGAAAATGAACACAGAGAGCAGATGAGATCTCAATGAAGTCATCCTCAATGTCACCAACTCATTCCTTTTATTGCATAAGTTTAACCAGAAATGTTTTTGCAAACAGTTCCAGTCCCAGGATGCTCCCCTGCATTTTGCACCCACTTTTGTTACGCCTAGTTAGTACCTGGTTGGATCCCCACTTTGTCTTGAAAACTGCCTTAATTCTTCATGGCATGGATTCAACAAGTTGCTGGAAATATTCCTCAGAGATTTTGATCCATGTTGATATGATTGCATCATCACAGCTGCTGCTGATTTGTCAGCTGCACATCCATAACATGAATCTCGCATTCCACCAGATCCCAAAAGTGCTCTGTTGGATTGAGATCTGGTGACTTATGTACAGAGAACTCGCTGTCATGTCGAAACAATTAGTGAGCTTTGTGACACGGTGCCTTATCCGGTTGGAAGCAGCCAGATGGGCTCACTGTAGGTCACAAATGGATGGACATGGTCAGCAAAAACACTCAGGTAAGCTGTGGGGTTTAAATGATGCTCACTTGGTGCTAAGGGGCCCAAAGTCTGGCAAGAAAACACCTCAAAGAGGTCTGACCCTTCTTACCTTTGGCATCAACAAGGCATTGCCAATGCTGCTTCATGGTTTTGATAAGCACCATGTCAGAGCTGTGGATGCTGGTCTTATAAGTGTAATCATCCTCATTGACCTATCTGCTGCCTTCTCAATATTTGGGTGCATCATTTAGTTCAAATCATGCTTCTCCAACAAAAACAGTCCATTAGCCATTGGTAATTCCTCCTTTTTGCCCATGTATATTTGCCAAGGTACTCCTAATGGTTCAGAGTTTGAACTACTCCTTTTTGTACACCTTCCAATGGACAAATACACTATATTGCCAGAATTATTCACTCACCCATCCAAGAGCGGGGTCAGTGGATTCCGAGGCACATAGTGCACACAGAGGTCACCAACTTTCTGCAGAGTCAATCGTTAGTTCATATGCGTGTGAATGCAGACGAGCAAATACTTTTGGCAACATAGTGAAATCTTTAAATATTGCATCAACCTCCACTGCTGCGCAGGCGATACTCAAATCTACATCATCCCCAAACTCTGCATCCAGATTTCTTAACTTTAAATTTCTCTGTTACTAAAAGACCTGGACTAAAGAAAGGGAGTCTCCATAGTCCTGGTCCAAAACTAAACTACCACATGCTTTCTACTTCAATTTACTTG
Source organism: Cichlasoma orientale (assembly GCA_034780415.1). NCBI lineage: Eukaryota > Metazoa > Chordata > Actinopteri > Cichliformes > Cichlidae > Cichlasoma > Cichlasoma orientale. The sequence goes on from JAVDPK010001486.1 coordinate 232,369, forward strand.
ACTTTTTTTTTTTTTACCCGGTGTCAAAAGGCGTCTTAAAAAGCAAGTCTTATCAATTTTTCTTTTGGTGTTACCATGTTCTTTTTAAATTAAATAAAATCAATGAAAACTTGCAGAAACTTTTTCAGTAATCTTTAAGCCGAGGCATATTCAGACTTTGTAAATCGGGTCAAAATAAGGTGGCTTCTTTGTGTTTTCAGCCATTCATCTTCCCACAGTCTCTCCCTGACACGAACCCCAAAGCTCACAGGGTGGGGGATCAGAATTTTCTTGCATTATGAAGACTTATCACAATTATTTGTACTGAGGGTTCAAAGGTTGCACTGAGGTGAGACGACTGAAGCGGCAGAATGTGCTTGTGTGCGTCTCAGGTCAACACAGAAAAACAACAAGCGCCTCTGATGTTCTTTAAGCTGAAATTCAGAGCTTTGTATTAACAAAAGGGGCCGTAATAGTGGTAAAAAAGCAAGGGGCTCTCTATTCAGTTTCAGAGTGATTGGCAGGGACGAGGTCAAACCGCTGTCTGAAAGAGAAAGATGGGTTTCAAGTGGATTTAGAGCCCGCCTAGCCAACAGAGGAGGGGAAAAGAAATATTTATTCATATAGAATTGGTGAATAGGTTGCACATTAAGGTTAAAAAGATATAAAAGGCATTGGGACCTAAAACTCTTTTCCCATCATGCAAACTATTACTGGAATTAAGCTGCTTGTCTTTGAAACAAAAAATAAAACAGACACTTGTCATGATTACATTTTACGTCCATCGATCCACTTTCTGCCACTCATCTGGATCCGGGTGGCAGAACCCTGATGAAGTTGCGCATACACTATATAACTTAAGTGCAGCATCTTCATAGAAAGTGTTTGAATCCTGCAGGGTGCATTCTAGTAAATAGCTAAAATACCCCCCACCCCCCACCCCAAACATAGAAAACAAAAGGAAAGAAATCTGAGAGTGAGCGGGCCAAGCAGTGAGAGAATCCAGAATTGTCAAGTTACATTTAAAATCACATTTATCTTTAGATTTACCGCTACAATGCGGAGGTAATTACCTCTAGGTGCAATCATCCTTACAGGTGCTCCTGGCTACAAGTGCCGAGCTCAAAAGTGTTTCCACTGCGAAATGCCAAAAGTCTGACCTCTGAGCTGGCCGTCTCCGACGCCTGAAACTCTCGGCGCGCACAGTGATTGCATGCATGTTGGAGAGAGGTCGGGCTGCAGAGCGCATGGAAATCATGAGGTTAAATTGTCACACTGTGTTTGCGTTTTGCTCGGAAGTTAAAGAGTACGTAAAAGTAGGCTGCATGTAATGGAACGTCAGTCAAGGAGGATTCAGTAGCAGCAGCAGCCAGATATTGTTCATTCATCCTGTGCTTGGCTGCAGCTGCAGCTCAGAGGGGAAAACAGGCAGAAAAATGAGAACTCCTTAACACGGTGGGTGTTTTGGAACTCTGTAGCATTATGCTGTGATACTGTATGTGGTTGTTAGCTGTATGATGGACAGGACATGGCTACCACCACAATTTTATTTTATTTTTTTTTAAATTGTGGTAAAAATAGTTCATTTAGTTGATGATCTCAGTGCTAAAATGTACTCACACTTTACCCGTGATTCATTTGTGTCCTTGTGTTTATTATGGATACCACCGGGCATTTAAGCCTGCTTTTTGTTTCCAGCTACTTTCCACATTTGATGCCCAGACAGCCAACTCATCGGTGAAACGTCGCTTTGTCTGCACAGGTCATACTCAAGTTACAAGCAGTGTTTTCTTCCCCTCCTCTGCATGCAGTTGTCCGATACATTAGGCATCTAAAACGAACAACATAGGAACATCCAAATAATTTAATATTACAAAGGCAGACATGCATTTCTGTGAGCTCAAACTCACATGAGCAGCAAAACAATTGGGCACATTCCAGAGTCGCCAAACATCTTCACTAATAATTTAACAGCTTCATAAGAGTCTAAAGTCTTTTTAAAAAGGTATTGGGCAGATTTACTCATGTTAGACTTGATTTTTTAATTACCTTCACATTAAAGATGCCACAATCACTTTGTATTGACAATAGGCACCCATCCATCTGGAGCCTATCCCAGCTGTCACAGTGCGAGAAAGACAGACAATATTTTAAATGAAATTACAATATTGTGTCAGTAATTAACTTAAGTTTTAAGGCCATATAAGTTGGTCTGTGAAGTTCTAGTTATTTTCATAATGAATAAATTTGCAGTTGTTAGAAAGCAAAGAAACAAACTCAAAATAAAAAGGAAAAAGAAGCACGAGGTGTCCTGCATGGCTGGGCAGTTTGGGCAGGAGCCGAGAGTCTCCACTGCAAGAACACTGTTCCACTTATCTGACCACGAGTGCAGGTATAACTGTGCGCTTTGGCTGCCTAACTAGCAAAAAGCTCGTTTAATCAAAGCAACACATGTAAATCCCGCAGCTTAGCACTAATGCTGCATAAACAGTTCATGCTAAACCAGCCAAAGCACAAGACTAACATGACGATTCAAAATGTGGCTCCTACGTGGAGAAACACGTCTGCTGAGGCAGAGGCTCATTACTTATGGTAGTAAAATACAGTTAAGGCAGCAAGAGGACACACATGAAGGCCTGTGCATAGGTACCGACCCCTGCAGCCCCTTCAGTTTCACTTCATTCCACTGATGTTCAGATAAACATGGCTGGTAAACAAGGAGACTGGGTGAGGCCTGCAGCCTCGCGTCTTGCCCCGTCTGTCCTGTGGATAGGAGAAAATACTCTCTAGGTTTTCTCACATACTGTCATCTGTCTGCAGAGAAGGCCAACAGATACTTTTTTTTCTTCTTCTTCTTCTTATAAAGCCAAAGCTGTTCAAACATTTCTGGGCATCAACACCTTCCTGCACCAAGTGGTGTCAGAAACAGGGTCGAGAGGTTTGTTGAAAAGTCTCTGAATTTAACTGTGTATTTATATTATTCTCAGCTCACTGCACTCACATCAAGTTCTCTACAACATAACATACAAGTGAAACAAACCTGTTCACTACAATATCTCTTCATCACTGTTTGCTTATAGTTTGTTTCTGCACCACAAACAGAGTGATTAGTAAGGTGGGGCTGCTTAGATTTGTCTTACTTATGAACATGTACACACTGCAATCAAGGAGTTTACTTTAAAGTTCATTTTCTCACACCCCAAAGTAAAGAAAAAGCCAAGTCCAAAACAACAGTCATATCTGAGGCAGAAAAGAAACTAACTTTAGATTACAAAACGCCTTCCTCACATCAATTTGTATTCTTAGCATCAAAGAATTTGAAGGAAACATAATGAATCACTTGCTGTAAGTACTGAGTTTCCAGCAGTGAATTGTCTTGAGAGGAAAGATGTCCTTGCGCACACAATCTGGAAGAGGTTCAGAACAAAAGAAAAAAAAAAAAGACAGGCTGCTGCAGACATTTGTTCACTGCTCATCGTTCCAGGTGAGGAAAAGCCTTCGGGGAACTCTTATATCATGGCTAGCATGCGATGAGGAGTGCTGGGAGCTATCTTGTCCAAATGTCTGGTATTAACATCTGACTGGGACGATCCAGCTTCATCCCACCGGGTTTGCAGGTCTGAAGAAAACCCCTCGGAGCATAACTAACCTCCATCATTTAGCCCGGTATTTCCATTCAGACCTCTGACAACTGATGTCTCAGCAACGGGTGGATCACATTTTTGAGTATCAATCAAAAGTCACTTTTCCAGATGGATAGCTGAATTTCAGCAGAATAATCATTCTTACACTCTTCGCAGACTCGTATATGTTCTTTCCTCTCACGTTGCAGAAAGTACTGCTTTGTTTGGGCCAAATTCAAAGGTCGACTTGAACTCGGTGCAGCGATGTGTGAAATGAAGCCGTGCGCAAATGTGTGTTACCGAATGAAGTAGCGATCTCTAACTTATCTTTCAGATTAGATTTAGGACATAATGGATCTGGAAATTCTTTTCTGAGTTTGTGGCTCACATGTTTTTGTGCCATTTGCTTCACAAATTAGTAAAACCTATAAAAATCCATCAAAAATGAAAATGCATCTGAAAATTTGTCATTTTCTTTGCCTTTTGTAACATTATATGGTAATTATTAACGTTGCTAAGCTACTAAACACCAACAACAAACCTTGGACAGCGACACAAAAAGTTCAATAAAATGGCCTCAGAGCTTACCACACCAAACGTTTGTTTATATATTTATAGCTTTGTTTTTGAAAATCATTTGTTCTTAGTTTTATTCATCTTGAAATGATGAATCAAATTGTCTGCTTAGCCTGTTCTCATTCCCACGGAGTCGCACGCGGCCATTCTCTCAAAGCTGCCGGCGTCTCCTGGATAAGCACACAGTGCTGTTCCATGATGCACCCGGTTACATATCGTAAGATTAAAACTCATTTGGGTAAGGGCTTTAATGAGAATGGGCTTATTATAAGCAAAGCTACAGTCTTTTCCTAAATCTAACAGTTGTTTTGATGTATAAACCTAACCAGCAAGTGAAAATCATCTCTTGGCATCCAGAACTGGCACAGCCAGTGCATCTAGGAACCAACACCCATCTGTGCAGCTGTATTTGACACCCTGGGATGAAAACACTGGTATACTTTGTCATTACCAGGCATAACAATTGTTCTTTGAGGGGGGCGGGGAAAAAAGCACTGTTAAAATAAGACCAAGATATTCTCATACTAATTTAACACATATTAAAATTAAGTGTCCACACCACAGAAACCAAATTACAAAATCTCTTTAGCAGCTTCTGTCTTTATGTGTGAGCAGGGATAGCGTGAAGGCAGTCTGTGGGCAGTCACGTACCTGCAGGACTGTCGTCAGATCGTTTGAACCACGGATTTTTACCCCGCCCACAACCGAGACGTTTCAGTTTTCTAAACGTTGACACACCTATTGGACCATGAGATCATGACGAAAAATAAAAAAGAAGAAATAATCATGAAACTAAAGGCACTAAACAGTTGTGATCGTTGTATTGCAAACAGGGTTTCAGATCAGAAAATATTTGGAGCAGAATGAGACAGTGCATTGGAAAATGATCAGGCATCTGGATGAACCAACTACTTCATCTCTGGGTGCTCAACAGAGCCATGGCATGTTTCTGAGATCTTTCCTTGGTGATGTAAGCTGCCACTTTAACCCGGTCTTTTGCCAACCCACACCCTGTACCTCATGCAACACTGAGATGACATTAATGCTGGATTTTGATTGGGAAAAAATATATAAACTTCACACCTTCCCCTTCTTTTGTGTAACTCTACAGGTATTGCAACTTCTGCTCATGATTTTACAGGTAATTTAATGAAATACTGAACTTGTGAGACAAAGAACTTCAGTTCATTAGTCATTAGAGATGACTAATGAACAACAGCACCACAGAAACTGAGGTCATCCTTAAAGTCTGACCGACAGATCTCCAGATCTGCGTCTGCGGTTGGTTTTCATTGCTGGGAAAGGATACTGCAGTCATGCTTAAAACTTGGCAAGAGACTGGCCTTGCTAATACAGGGTGGCTGCAAACAATTCCTTATTTGTGAAGTTCTTTGTTTAATCAGCATCATCGTTCAGACTCTTGCAGGTCTGACAGTTCCCGTGGAATCTTTTGAATTTCTTTGGGATATTTTAATGAAAGCAAAATTCGATGACTAAGACGTTGAGACATAAATGAAAAGTTTTCTGGGAGAAGTGGTTATACTCACAATGATCACACTTGAAGGATTTGCCCTATATGAGCTTGCCTAAGTGTCTACACATGTACAAAAACCCCACCTGCTCAACCAATGATGACAGTTGAAGTGATGATAAACAAGAGTCCTCTTCTCTTAGCTGCCTTGAATGATTCCTTCTTTGCTCTTTGTCTAAAAGAAATCCACAATCCTTGACCACCATTCAGCTTATGGTCAGCACTATATTGCAGCTCATTATCTCCTAATGTGTCTTCAAGGACATGGCTGAGCACATATGGGGGTATGTTATTGGAAAAGACAGTGAGGTAAGAGCATGATGAAACTCTCACAGCTTTCAGCGCCCTGCATGCCGTCTCCTGAAAAGGGCAGGTGAAAGAGTTTCCTGTTTCAGCTTTGGCAGCTAAATAAGGGCGGATTCCTGAAAGAAAATTAAACAAAGTTTTCCTTCTTAAAGAGATTTCAACAAAGCAGCTGACTCTGTTCATCAATGTAGAACAGTGATGGGCAACAGACTGACTTAGATACAATAAGCAAAAGGCCACACATTGTCCAAGTGAATAGAAATGTTATACACACACAATACTGAGACGTATTAAAATCCATGAATTTTGGTAGACATGACATATTTGTTTACAATAAGCCCGAGTCCCAAGAAGAAATGAGGAGTTTTCACATAACTCCAAGCGCCAGTTCCAAGCCTGGATAAATGGGGAGCGTTGCGCCAAGTCGGGTATCCGGCGTAAAAATCTATCCCAAACCAAATATGTGACTCATCAATAAGATGTCCACACCATTAACCAGAACGGCCACTGGTGGTGTTGACCAGCAGTGGTGGAACCTATGCTCAGTGAAGGAGAGGGGGAAGGTCAAATCCTGAAAGTACCAAAATCCAAAAAGACATGAGGCCAGGAAGCAAGGACATACAAGGCTGGGGGAAAGACTATCTGATAAAGACAAAGGGAGACTGTGACTACATATAGATCCTGTCTCCCTCCCCTCACCCCAACCGGTTGCAGCAGATGACTGCCCCTCCCTGAGCCTGGTTCTGCTGGAGGTTTCTTCCTGTTAAAAGGGAGTTTTTCTTTCCCACTGTCACCAAGTGCTGCTCATACGGGGTTGTTTTGATTGTTGGGTTTTTTCTGCATTTATTGTACTGTCTTTACCTTACAATATAAAGCACCTTGAGGCAAGTGTTGTGATTTGGTGCTATATAAATAAAATGGAATTGAACTGAATATAGGTATACACAGAATGGTGATTGGGTGAGTGGAGACACTTGGGAAACTAGACACAGAAGAAGGTCTCACAAGGCACAGAGGAGAATATTAACTATACTAAGACGACTCAAAATATTAAGAGTAACGCAAAACCAAAAACACTGAAAACAGAACTCCTGGCAACATGAATGACCAAAAACGTCCTAAAATATAACAAGACTTAAATTCCCATATTAAAAACCCACAGACCACGTCAGATGGTGCTACTTGTGCGCTGGAGATCTACTGGGAGCTGGAGGATTACCCTAACTAGGTCTCCTTTTGTGCACACCTCTACCAAAGCTGCACATTTTACCACTGTGTGGTATACAAAACCCCAATATTAATTGGGAAATACTCCAATAGCTTTAACATATTGGAAGCAAGATTCACAGTGTAACGTGTTTGACAGCAGAGTGCTCTGATACAATATACTGCAAGCAAAATTAAAAATATCTAAAAACATCTAAAAAATATATATATATAAACCTTAAGGGATTTTTTTGGTAAAGAAAACCTCTTTAATCCCCTTCTAGTAATAGCTTTAACTTCAGTGTCAAGTAACCAATAACCTGCAAAAAGATGAGTTTACAAAAAGCAGGATCGTTACAAGTTCAAATGCTCACAGGGAAAAAAGTAACAGAACGTGCAGCAGTACTGGTGCCAGAAAAGTCTTACACTGATGCAGTATCCTGATATACTGCAACAAAGTCGCCAAGCATTTAAAAAGTGGTTTCACAAAACCTATAATGGTTTTTTGTGGTCTTATTGGGATATGTAAACACCAGTGTTTATAGATGTCATCCAACCCTGAGAATATAATCACATACAGCACTAGAACTGAGTCAACGAAAATTAGCAACGTGATATATGTAAAGTAATTTAAGTGCTCAAGGAAATATACTCAACATTTGACCATGTTTTAAAATATAGCAAACCAAACATCTTTGGGTTACGGACTCTCAGCGAGACATGATGGTATCACCTTGTGCTCCAAAATATTGTAATGACCGAAGCCACAAGTTGCATTTTTCTTAACCACACTGATCAAATGGAAATGAAAAATAGCCCATAAATGCATTGTAAATTGTTACATTTCATAGAGCTGACCTTTTCCTGGGTGCGAGGAGAGTTGCATCCTACACAAGTTTCCAGTCTGCGAACACAACTTTTCCCTCCACTTTTAACTGCCGACCTTTCAAAGGGAATATTTTAGCATAACCCACTTATGAAATAAGTTGACAGTACTGGCAGTTGACCATAAAGGCATCCTGAAGAAACAAAACTATCCACAACAGAGAAATGCTGTCACTCCCACCACCATCAACTCTCTGGGAGGTCAGAGAAGCTGGAATGTAAAGCGTGACCAGCATGTATCAGCTCAAAGAGATAAAACTCATAATGAAACTACTGCCAAAGTCCCTCCTCCCAGCATGATTCTAGTTGCAGCACTTTCATTCTGATCCAAAGAGGGGAAAATGAAGCTTTTATTAATGCTTCTGGAGAAGCTCATTGTTTGTGGTGAGTTTGTTTTTTTAAAGTTCTGTCTCAATGTTTGAACTCACTGCAGTTTTCCGCAGCGGGGAGGATGTTCGCTTTTAGCAGCAGTTTGTGAAAAAAGATTATCCCCCCGAGGTGACTCGGACATTTTCAGATGTATCGATACGAACACCCAGACGAGCATTAACTCAAAGTCAGCAGAAAACACTACCAGAAATCCCGCACTGGAGTATGAGATGGAGTACAGCTGTGCAATTCACTGCATCGTAATCTAAATTACAATTAGGGCTTCTAATGATCTTATAATAACAAAATAGACATAAAATAATAATTTCTTCTTTCTTCACTTCTTCCAGATTCACTGTTTGAGGTTCAGTTTAGTTTTTTCCAGCTGAATTACAGCTAAATTTAAGGGAAATCCACTTAATGAAAAATATTAGTTTTTTTTAACGAGTCTAATAAAGCCAAAGTCTGAGTAATCTTCTTAAATAGGAGACAAGCGCAATGCCCTCTGCGCAGCTCAAATTCTGATTGGCTGAAAAGTCCGCTTGGACGGGGAAAAAGGAACAAATTAAACAGCACTGACCACGAAGAGGAAGCAGCCTGAAAAACAGATCAAGCAATCAACGGTGAGGACGATGAGCGAAGGCTGCAGTGAACAGTTTGTTTTTAGCCCTCATTTTCACTCCACTACAGAGACAAGATGACTTCTCTCTTCTCACTTTCCCCCTCTACATGTTTTGGAAGCAGACGGCCAAAACACGGAGACGTAAGTCTGCAAACCTCCGTGTTACACCGACGCAGAACCACAGCAGCATCATTCTGAAGTCATAAGTGGCCTCTTCTTTCCTTGACGACCACAAGACAGACAGCCTCTCTGAATTTCCATTACACGTGCACGCACACAGGCATGTACACGAGAAAAAAAAACTCACAAGCAGGACATGGAAATAAGAATGACTGAAAAAATGAACGTCACTCTTGGGTTTGTTTCCTCTAATTTGTTTCAAGGAGTCAAGAACATTTATAGAGAATTTAATAGTATATAGTAAATATCTGAGGGTGCAGGTTTAAAGTGAGGAAACATGATCCCTTTGTCCGGACATAAATGTTATTTGATTAAAAGTGAATCTAATTTATGATTTCTGCAGGATGAAGAATGCACTCGAGCAAACGTTTTGAATCGGGGCTTGAAATTACCATCTCAAAACTGGGGAGGTTTCCCCTGAATTAAAAACACTTTGAAAAGGGTGAAATTGAACTTCCTGCATTAAAGTGGGCAGTTAGAAATAATAAGTGGGCAGCTTGGGTGAGACAAAGCTGAAGGTTACTGGCTTAAGTTCTTATTTAGATGCTAGCATGTCTCAGATGACTGTTTTTGTATGATCTTTAATAAGCGGGCGGTCTTTGTTGTCCTCCAAGCTCGGGTTCTGCCTGCGCAGCATCTTAGCTCTTCCTACGACTGCACTCTTCTGGACGGAGATCTTGGATGTCGTTCCTGGAATCTGTCCACTATCCCAGTTTGGGGGTCACTGCCAGTGGGGACCACTTTTACCATAATTTCAGGTGGTTTTATAAGAAAGAACCCGGAGGAGAGGTCAGTCATCCTCTGTAAAATATGACTGACCAGTCTGGAATTCTAGTGCTCTGCAGACTGAGTCTTATTTCATATTTATTGCCTGTATTTTTTATGTACATCCTTTATGGTAGGTCTTTTTTTTTCTGGCTATGTGGCCAAGTTGCAAAAATGTCTTCACCAAATATGTGTTACTTGTGTGTCAGTGTTGCTACTTTGATTTTTCCTCCTTAAATACAGCTTTAGAAAGACGGTTTAGACCAATCTAATGTGAACAAAGCCTTTCAGCTGCTTTCAGACATTTGAGTTCATTCTGTTATATAAAAATTTAATGCTTCAGTGCTTCAGGAGCAGAAACGAAAGAGCGAAGTTTTATATACGGGATTGGCAACAGGAGTGGGTTTTTTTTCCCTTTTTTCCACCTGTTCTAAATATTACATCTTGACAACTTGTGTGTTGTATTAAATTGTAAAATTCTTCGAGGTTATCATCAACCATCAATCCATCACCTGAAGGCAGCACCGGAGCGCTGAAGCTCTCAGAGGATTTAGAGCAGGGATAAACCTCTTGGTCATCAGTCTGCATCAGTTGCATCCTCCACCTTGCTGTCTTCATATTGAGCCGTTTTCCACAGAAGCCCCACCTTGGACTGAGCCGTTTGCACCGAACCTCAGGGCGTATATTTTCCAGAGGATCATAATCAATCCGCACTACTGTTTTGCCAGACATTATGCTTTTGCCAGGAGTTATGTAAATGTATTTCCATGAAACCTCTGAGCTGCTATGATTTGGATTCAGCGTGTGTTTTCTCAGGGGACGAGGGGATGTACGCCTCTGTGCTGGAAGATACTTTTGCTTTTTGGCAAATTCATCTCCACCAAACCTCAGTTTCCACTTTTTGGGATCATTTGTCAGGGCACAGCGAGAGGGGGCCCCCGTGTTGCCAGGCCCCAAGTGTAGCTAGCACGTTTCTTTCCACAGGAACCCCTGATGCTTTGTTTCTGCACTGATCAAACGGCGTGCCTGTGGCTGCCGATGTTTGACATGAAAGACACATGGGCCCACTTAGTGAATCGCGATCCACACGGACTCATAAAAAAGAACAATCAATGAGTTCTGGGTTTCATTTTTTTCCTCTTCCTTTATTTAAAGTTTTCCTGTCTGGCCTTGAGTAACACCAAAGCAGATGTTAACTGCTGTAAAGGCCACTTACTTACAGTCTCCGCTCACTTTGCTTTGTTAAATTTTCTGTTTCCACCTGCTGACCTGAAAAGTTTTAAAGTTTTCCCTCTGAGTGGTACTTAAGTGGAGCAATTGCTCAGTAAGTTTCTGATTATGGTTAATTTAATTGCATCACATTGATGTATTGAGTGAAAATCCAGTTTCCCCCCTTCAAAACAGCCCTGCATTCATTATAAAAAATGTGACTTTGATCATCTAATTCTTTTCAAGTGGAAAGAGATGCAAAAAGTAATTAATTCAATTTGAAAGCAGGCTTCAGTTGAGTCAGCGATACAGATGGTAAATCACTACAGTGGAGTGATTGTTCCTGGTGTGACCCAGACTTTCCGCTGCTTTAACAATAACAGTCATTAATCTCTTATATCCCATCTTATCTCTCACACCAGTAACTAGAAGCTAATACCTCAGTGGACGTGTCACTGTCCACATCCTGTTTTGTGTAGTTTGAGTATGTGGGGGTGTCTGCTATTCTAACTGCAGGTTATTTATCTATGATATCATCGGACACTGTTATCTTCATATTGAGCCCTCTGTTCACATAATCTGCTTTATGTTTATGCTGGTAATTTTTTTGCTTCTAAAAAAAAAGGTGAAAAAACAAAATGAGCTGGAAAACAAGAGAAGGACATTCAGTACAGCTTATTAATCTTTTTAAATTCATGCTGAACCCCTCAATGACTCCCACAGTACTCTATATGAATAATACCCAAAAAACTGTCCTGTTCTTATATTTTCTTATACAATTAATGTTTGAAGCCTATTATTGTATCTAATTATAGATATAACTGAGTGGAAACATGGTTGTATCAGATGACACACGCCCAAAAGTTCCAGAAGGTGGTGTGGCCCAATACTTTTATGTTTCCAGTCCCATTACCACGCGTGTATATAATCAAGCACCATGCAGGCTCCCTAAAGAGCTCGCTGAATTTGACTGTAGTTCTATAACAGAGTGCCATCATTGTAGCAAGTCGGTGTGTGAAATTTCTAACCTCTTAAATGTTCCATGACCAACTGGAAGTGGTATTATTGCAAAGTGGAAGTGTTCAGGAACCACAGCAACTCAGCCACTGAGAGTCAGACCATGTAAAGTTACAGACTGCTGAGGCGCTTAGTCTCCAAAAGTCTCCAACGCTCTGCTGGCTCAATAACCGCAGAGTTCCAAACCTCCTCTGGCATTAATATCAATAAAACTGTGTGCCAGGAGCTTAAACTATACGCAGGGCACAAACAGGGTTTTACCTGCAAACATGCTGCAGCAGAGTTTTTAAGTACAAAAACAACAGACAGGTATTGCATTGTAGTCCAGCTATTGCTAGCGATGGCTGAATTGAAACTAGTAACAAGAAAAATAGTCCGCACACCCAAAGCGCTCCTGAAAAATCTAATTTATTTAAACCTCGAACAGGTAACGTTTCGGGCCTAGTTGCCCTTCCTCAGACT
>JAVDPK010001486.1:251853-263476 GCA_034780415.1 Cichlasoma orientale
GTGTGTGTGTGTGTGTGTGTGTGTGTGTGTGTGTGTGTGTGTGTGTGTGTGTGTGTGTGTGTGTGTGTGCGCTGCTGCTGGTATGACTAAGCCTCTGGTCTTTTTTTCATTCATTTTGTTTGTTCCTGTTTATTCTCCAAGCAGCTCCAAACGAGGACTCTTAAAGGTAGTCAAAACACACAAAAAACAGAAGAATGTGATCTACCAAATGCACCAATACTGGTTTGAACTCTGATGCTCTCTTTTTTTTTTTTTTTGGGAATCAGCACACTTCCCATCCATTTTTCTCGTGAGCAAAAGTATTGGAACATGTGACTGACAGGTGTGCTTTGTTGCCCAGGTGTGTCCTGTTACATTGATTATTAAAACAAAGAGAGCTGAAAGTCTACAGATTTGGGTTTTGCCTGTGCAGACTGCATTCATAGTTAGAGGAGTAATCAACATGAAAACCAGAGAGCTGTCTGTGGGTGAAAAACAAGCAACTGTGAAACTGAGAAGATGGAAAATCACTCAGAGCCATTCCACAAACATTAGCCACAGCCAGTACAACCGTTTGGAACGTCCTGCAGAAGAAAGCCGTCACTGGTGTGCTAAGTAACAGGTAGGCCGAGGAAAACTGCAGCAGCTGATGACAGAAACATTGTAAGTGCTGTAACGAAAGACCCTAAAACAACTGTTAGTGACATCAACAACAACCTCCAGAGGGCAGGATTGAAGGTATCACAGTCTACTGTTCACAGAAGACTTCATAAACAAAAGTACAGAAGCTTCAGAAGATGTAAACGACTAAATAGCAGGAAGGGAAGTACAGAGACAAGCCTCAGAAACTCTGTGACAAAGTTTTACAGAATGATGAGACAAAGATCAACCGTCACCAAGGTGATGGAAAGGCTAAAGGATCTGCTCATGAAAAGTTTAGTGATGTCAGTGGGTCACAGGCTTGATGCAGTTACTGCAAGCAAAGGATATGCAACTAAATATTTAGTCTTATTTACTTAAATCCATTTTACGTGATCTGTTCCGATATTTTTGCTTACAGGATTAAACGGGTGGGTTCACACCAAAGGTGCTGCCATCTTCTGACCTGTGCATCAGATCCAGACGTAAATCTCTGGGAATAAAAGCCGAGATGTTGATCTTTTGTCTCTTATCGATTTTCGATGTCAAACCCTAAATGTTTTCAATCTACAGCAAAAATAAAAAGTTCTGGCCTCAGTGTCCCAATACTTTTGGAGGAGAGCGCGTATATTACGAGTACTGCACCAAATGCCGTTTGTCTTATAATAAAAGGTTGAGTGCAGAAGCTCCTCAGTGAGAGCGCGCCCTGGGCCACAAAAGTTAATGAAGCAGCTAGCTCCATATAATTTCTGGACTCGAGCCTTCTATAGAAAGCGTAGAGGAAAAACTTATTTAATTTTGGATTCTGAGTGAATTACTCGCCCCGGGGTGTCTCGTTCAGCGCAGTGTGCTCCACTATTGTAGCCTTATAGATTTAACATTTTTCACAAAAGCCAAACAGTGACGTTCAGCATTGTAATGACCCTGCATAACCCATAAATTCAAATGGGAAAAACTGCACTGTTAGTTGCTGGTGTTCTTTGCCAGGTTTCTATCATGTTTATCTGCTTTTCTGTGACTAGACTTCTGAAAAGCTGCAATGTTTAGCCAACTTTGAATTGAAGACAGTGGTCCTACTTAAAAAAAAAAAAAAAAACTATAAAAGCTAGTTTGTTTCTAAAAGCCTGCAAAGCTCGCTTCTCCTACAACTTCCTCAGGCCCCTGAAATACATAAGGAGGAATGCCAGGGGTGGTGAAAGCAATTATAGTTAAATACACTATGCTATAAGCTTTAATGAGTGGAATCAGGAAGCTCATTTGTGGGTGTTTTCCTTAAAGAGTGACAGAGGAGGGAAAAGCCAGGAAATGTCACGTCGCTCGAGCCGTTTGCATCCTGTTATATGTCAATAACCTTCCGACCCGTGTTGACATATTTAGAAAGGCCATTGTTTAACGTAACTGCATTTGTTTAAAAAAAAAGGTTCATCCCCTTTGAAACACTTTTGGATAACAGGGGAAGTGACGGCACTCTCTCCTCCTTTGCCGACGTGACCAGGTTATGGCTGCCCCGTTCACCTAGTTGAAAGGTTTGCCAAGCTTGGAGCGCTCTCCCATAAAACTCCCACTTCACAATAAATCACGCTGAAAGCAGCAAGAAGCAGAACCCTTCAAGGGAAACCGGTTCCAAAGCTGGCCTGCTTTTTGGAGGAGACTAATGAAGCAGCTGGCTGTGATCCAGAGTCTCTAAAACTCCAAGAGCCAAGTGGTAATGATGGCTTTCTTTGTCTTATCTCTCGATTTTCTAATACTCGCATTTTCAGAGAGGATAATAAGAAGCTGAACTCGTCTGGCTTGTTCAGTCAGAGGAGATGTAACGGAGGATGTTTGCTAAAATGGACATCTTTCCTTCATCTTCATCGAAAATGTCATTTGTCACTCACTAATGATGAACACTTCCCAGCAGAACCCGTTGGCCTGCGCGGCTCCTCTGCTCAGATTCTGAGGATATCGCTTACAGGTAATGAATGCACCCCCTATCTTCCAAAAACCTCATCACAAAAGTTTCACTGCCTTTCCCACAGGGATCACTGCGTCTGTGCGCGCACGCAAGGCTGAGTTATCGCCAAGGTAACAGCCAAGGACTGGTGGAAAACAGAGAGGGGAATGAAGTGTGGCAGCGGACCCGAGCAGCATTATCAGCTGTGCCAAATGTGAAATATCCTGAATGAAAATAGGCTGCGTCGCCAGCGCCGGTATTTTATTTGCCACAGCAAGTTTGCAGATTGATGGTTGGAGGTAGCTTCTCCTCTCTATTTTTAACTCCAGCTGACTACAGACATCGGCTGCAAAGAGCACATTAACAAAGCAGCAAGGTTTAGTTTGAGCCATTAGAGCATTAATGCTAATTAGGTGTGGCAGAGGGGTCAGCGTGAGGGGAGGCAGGACTAAAATGAGCCCGTTAATGACCATTAACCTTCAAATGATGGACTGGGGCCATTTATGACTGCCACTGTATATTTATATGCACTCATTTAATATTTTATTACTCCAAATTTTCATAGTTTTTACAGGAAGTAGCCCACTGACGTAGGAAGTATGGAAAGTTGGGTAGGGTCATTTATGTTCCCAGAAATATATATTTTTTTAGCATTACAGGTTTTGATTTTATTGTAAATGACCACTTGTTTTGTAGTGAACTATGACCACAGGAGCATCATCACAGGGTGCAGTTCACTCATTGATTGACTGACTAGCCGGCTAGTGTCTAGTCTGGGCTCCATCTGCCCTCTACGCATTTACTGCCCATGACATGTGTCAATCAGTGGTATCCTTCGCTCTCACTAATAGTCACTTCATTCACTCGACGTTGAGAGAAGTTTAACTCAAGACTTCATGCTGGCAGTGTGTGAAGTCATTTATTGGTTTGCGGAGTACCATTTATACACCTGGACAGTTGGTCCGGCACATTTGATTTGGCAGATTTGTTTTACCTTTCCTGACCCATCCCCCAAAGGGATTTACTTCTCCTCTTGGGACTGAACCAAGAATCTTTTGCTTGTTAGGCAAATGTGTAAACCACGACACTATATTGTAAACTGGCCACAAATGGGAATTTGAGTGTGAATAGGTGTCTGTCTCTCTGTGTTAGCCCTGCAACACACTGACAGTCTTTCCAAGGGATTCCCTGCCTCTTGCCCTATGATAGTTGGGATACGCTTCAGCCCCTCCATGACCCTGAATTGGAGCGGCCACGCCCTTAATTAAGCATCATTTCAGGCCGTCTTACAATTTCACCAGCAGGGACCACACCTTAAATATGGTTAGTCCACAGGACGTAGTCCTGGAACTGCAGTTTGGGGAAGGCGTCGGTGAGGATCGGTGATGACTCCCAACAAGAGGAGGCGAGAACTGAGAATGGGGCAGAGATGCTGAGGCATGAACACAAGAAGAAACCCGACAGGTAGGGCAGGAAGGTGTTTATATACAGTAGACGTACAACCAGAAGGGGAGTGTGTTGGAGGAGCAGCAGGTTTCCTTCTAGTTGTTGTCCTCGTGTGGTTGCTGGCGTAGTTGCGCCGTGAACTGAGAGCTAAAAACCACTTTGTGGAAGTGAACTGTTACAATCAGTCTTTGTCTCTTCTCTCACATTCTCATATGCTTTTTAACTTTGGCACGTTAATATATGCTGTATAAACACATTCTTATGTGACTGTGATCAACATGTAAGCACCCACACAGGAAGTACATAGCTGTCATCTCTGCTAACTGTGATCCAAAGTACCTGAAACACAAACACACTCAAAGTCTCACACTGTCCGTGTCGTGCATTCAAAGCAGCGCGCCAAGAAGCCTGCGGGGGCTCATTCCCAGCTCAGATGACGTGTGGGCGCTTTTTACTCCACCAGACTTAAATTGACGTGCTCTGCGGCGATTGATGACATTGACAGGGGATCGCCCACTGGTGTTACTCTTCTCGTGTTCCATCATCTGGATTTTAAATGTCTGACTGTGATGTGGGGGGATAAAATTTTGAGTCTGCAGAAGAAATCAAAGACCCTGAACAGCAATCAGTGCTCAATTATGAAACTTACGCAGGATATGATAGGTCTGTATCCTTTTTAGCAATGTTAGCATAAATATAGGTAGAGTCAAGGTCAGACTGCTATTTGCTCTCCCTGTCAGTCAACTTTGGTCCAAAGCAAATAAACCTCAGCAGCTAGTTTATGATGCATAACTTTGGTAAGTTCATGACTTGTTCTGCAGCTTAAACATACATGTCAGAGTTTTCACTTATCCTGTAAAATATATTAACGTCCACTGAATGAACACATTTTTATACAGATTTTTTTTCTGTTTGAGCCACTTAGATTCACATTTATGGTTTAGAGTGAAGTGTGTTGTTGAACTTCATGGTAACGTGCTTAAATTAAGATGGCACGCATGTTAAACACACAGGCAGTGTAAACGATGGACACCATGTCCCCATAAAATCACCCACTGGTTTTGGACTACACTTTTTGAAGCCTCAACATTAGCATTGACAATTTTTTTCCCTAAGCCATATATCAAGCTGTAACCATAGACTGCAGGTGCAATGCACAAACAAACAGAGTTAGGGCTAATTAATAGAATTTAAAAAAGGCATTGCACTTATCAAAACTGAAGTGAGGTACAGACCATCTTTTATTAGTTGTTGATAATTATCCAGAAGGCACCGTTACAAAAACAACAGTAAGATCCAGTTCAGCAAATCTGGTTAGTGGAGATCAGGCAAAGCAACCACCAGTTGGCGCCATCTGTCAATCAAATCATGACACCTTCCAGTGTCCATAAGAATGAGTTATTTAATAAAAATAAATTTAAAAAAAAGTTGTTACAAAGGTGGAAGTGGTGAAAAAAAAGTCTAAAGGATGGACTTGCTTTGGTATTCAGGCTCAAGTGGCCTTTTTTTTTTTTAAATACAATATTATGTAAATCACTTGTGTAAAGAGTGGGGGGGGGGGGACAACAGTCATGTTTTACAGTACACGGAACACTTTAATATATCTATGAATTTAGAGATATTTGCAGCATCAGTCCTTTTGTTTTTTGTCTTTTTTCTGCTCTACATTACTGTTAGTTCCCATTATTATACATGCAAATTACATTTCACGCAGATGGCTGGCTTAAGCTGAATAATGGATTCAGATCTTTGCTCAAAGGCTCACTGGAAGATTGTTCTAGAATTTGTTGAAGCATTTTTTTTTCTTATTACAACCAGATGTGATGTGTGTAATTTTGCAATATGCTTGATTTCAAGGCGGCTCAAAAATAATTCCTTCAAATAATATTTGGCGGGCAAATTATTGACAATATAGGAAATATAAACAGAACAAGAGACAAGATGAGCTTATTCTGCGTGCATGTAGAATGCACGCATCATTTGCACTGAACTATGAACTCTGACTTATGAAGCTCAGGAAGCAACACAGCCCAACGCTGGTCCCCGCTTCCTTCCCGAGGTCTGCTTTGCAAAAACAGAAGACAAGCCTCCCATTTAAAAACACCAAGATCCACAGAGAGAAGCCAGACCGAGGAACGTCCTCTGCGCCCTTAAGGCCAATATCCTAATTTACTAGTATTTCCTCTTAATGTTGCTCCTTGGGAGCTGGGGAGGCCTCTGAAATTTTACAGTCCCTTAAGACAGCAACAAAATTCTTTTAAAAGGGCCAAAAATCTGTCAAGATAAAGAAGATTACTTTGCTTCTTGTTATCTTGCTCATCTTACCCTCGAACGTTATTATTATAAGACTTGTGAAGCATTGTTAAAAGAACATCTCAAGCACTGAAGACCACACAGAGAGCAGATCTGAATTTGTGTCTATTACAGAATATTCATGTTGAAGCAGTACTTCCTGCAGTCACCCAAGGGCACAGTGACTTTTTTGTCAGCCACAGTCGGCCTGAGGTTCAGCAGTTTCAAGGTCTTTGACATGCCACCCTTGAGAGTCCTGCATTCCTGAAGGATGTGATGATCATTCCATCATTCCCATTGTTTCTTTGATTCTTTTAGCTAAACTACTGCAGCTCTTACCCTACAGATAGAGAAAATATAACTTACTCATCTAACTTAAAAAAAAAATGTTAACACAAACTTTAAAATTATTAAATATTCACCTGTAGCTGAGATAGATTTAACAGTCTTTAATAGTCCAACAAATCGAGTGATGTATGCCATCGTCACCTGATGAGTCGACCTCAGTAAAACGCCTCCTAACTCATCTCAGTGAAGTCAGTGTATGTTAAGCAGAAAGCATTTTGAACTACGGCATCACTGTCGGTGCCAGTGCTTACTCATCTTGTTATAATGTTGTGTAATGCTCCTGTGTCAGGCGCCTCCTGCCCGTCCCTGTTATGTTTGTTGGTGCACCAGCACTCCGGATGGGACCATATTGGCTGAGCGATAACAGCCACTTTTTAATAAAAGTGCAAAGTCCAGAAAGAGGTTGGAAGGCTGGTGGTGTACTACCTTCAATGGTTAAGGGCAAGGAGATCCTTGTTTGTGTCCCAGTGGGGTCTTCTTGTCAGAAACATGATTGGGAGTGACTGATTACTCTCACTTATCCAATAACTAGTGCATCACATCACAAGTGCCAAAGGACTCCTTATGGTAGTGGCTTTGGAAAAGCTGCACTAATTGAAGACCAGGGGATGAGAACAGGCTGGTAATGCTGACACAAAGGCAGGCAGAGCTGAGAAGGCAAAATGAGTCTTAGTTCTTTATCATTAGTCAAAGAGCTAAGAAACACCAAGAAGACAAAAGTGGAATCTAAAATCTAAAAACGGACACACACAGTCGTAATTGGCGACGAGACAAAGGTGGGAACGAGAGGCAGGTGGGAGCAATAAACAACAGGAAACTAACAAAGGGGCAGAAGCAGGGAAAAGAACAAAGGCGGGAAGTTAAAATAGTAAAATTGGGATGCATGAGAAAAATAACCAGAAAAATAACAAGAAAGTAACCAAAAGGCAAATAACCAGCACTTAGACATGGAGAGCAATATTAAAGATGATGACAGAGACAGGGGAGCGCTGACGGCAGGAGAAAAGATCAGAAAAAGAAATCTAATGGATACCGTGGGGACCATAACAGTCAGAGCTCGATTCAAAAAGCCGCATCAAACAATCTGTCCTGCACCTCGCCCTCTCTCCTCCTCCTCCTCCTCCACCCTGCATCCTCTCACAGGGGAAACAACCTCAACAAGCCAAGTGAAGTTTTTCATTACATCTCATCCTGTGCTCCCGCATCCATTTCCACAGGGCCTCTGGTTTGAATTTGTTATCGCTTCACACGGGCCTTCGGGGCAAAATAAACATCGCACCTTTTTGACCAAACATGGTCATTTCAGGTCCTGAGAGAGGCATTTCTGACCATATCGAGCTTATGAAGAGGGGGACTTTTGCCAGCATTGGTCAGATAGTTTTCCCATATGATTCACCGGTTGTTTAAAATTGTCGTCCTCATTAATACGCTTCAGGAATCAGGCCTGTTCTGCAGGGGAGGACAAGATGTAAGAACAATGGTATTTAGATTAAGTGACACAATCCTCCCACAGACGGCGCAGTGAGTAAGCCGCTTCCTGCGAAGAGCTGCAAGAGCAAAACTGAGAACAGCACAGTCATGCAAGCAACATATTAAATATATCGCGAAGAAACAGCTTAAAGATCCTGCATGACTCGTTCAGAAACACATTCCAGCTATAGATTGTGTACGTGCATCACCTGTAAACGTGTAACTTTTAATGGAAAAAATCATTCAGCTTCACGCTGCAGCGTAATTTTAACTGAATGAAGCAATATTAGCACATCTGTTCTAACTTTGAGTGTGATGATAGAAATATTGTCCTAATGGGGATAAAGGCACATGAAAATCAAAGACATGGGACCAAATATGCAGATTTATAGAGTAAACACTAAAATGGTGCTATACACACTATAGCCGTGTCAAATTCTCTGATATCACAGCTGGCAGAAGGTTCAGCCTTATCTGAGTGGAACGTTTTATTCCAGCGCTGTAATGGCGTACCGCGTGAGGCATGTGGTAAACTTGAAATAAACCCCAGCACCTCTTGGATTACACATTTAATGGCTCAGTAATATACAGCAAGCTTGCAGCCAAATCCACATTATGAATGGCTGTAAATGTCTTATTAGTCAACAACAAACTCGAGTTAAACAGGGGGACTGGTGGATGTCTCTCCCTCCTCCTTCTAGGGCTCATTTTAACAGCTCTTTGCAACACCTGAAGGTCCAGTGTGCCTTCATGCTTTTTACGTACCAGAATTTTTATGAACTCATTCTGTTCAAACCGAATGTCTAATCTTTTTAAATATAGCTGGAATTTTGTTTATTTTACGGGCAACAATCAGCAACGCTTTTTTGCAGCGGTTTTTCCTGCTGGCTTGACTTACAAATGTGGAGCCTCATACGATCTCTGAAAGCTTCAGCTGTGGGCACGCTCTGGTTTGAAAGAGGGGGGGGGGGGGGCAACAACTGTGCAGCAACTTAATGGAAAGTTGGGCTGGATTTTTAATAAGCTAAAGTCTGAAGATGGGCTTTAATTTATGCTTGGTTCACTCTAATGGCAGAAGGTCTGCTTGCAGTGAGTCACACTGTAGCCTGGTTTATTCAGAGCATATTTCCTCTGGTATAACATCAGTGCATGGCGCTTACTCAGTCTCTGCCTCATCAGAAACATACCTGACAACCACATTTCTGAAGAGGATTGTCCTTTGCATGTAATTTGTGTGTGAGATAGACTATAATTATAGGCATTATGGAAACAGGGGTTATTTAAAAATAAAAAAAGGCAATACTATGCAATATACAACAATCTGCCACCTTTGCACACTTGTTGGCTGAGGCTAAACTCGTTCACTAATTAAAAAGAGCTGAGCAACCATTCAAGCTCTTTTCACACATCTTAATCCACGCAGACACATCTCATGTGGTGGAGCTCATCTCTGTAATAACCCGATCTCAAACCTTCAGTCTCGTTCCCACACTTTGCGCTCCGCTTCTCTCGCATGCATTCGTTTCCTCTTGTGATTTTCTCCGTTTTTCACTCGCTCGTTGCAGCCTGGCAAACCCCGTTCGCTTATGGAGTCTCGTAACTCGTAAATAAGTGAGAGGCATGTGCGTCAGTGATAACTGAGAATTTAAAAAGGCATCTTAATGGTTACAACTACAGTGAACAAACAAACTTGGCTTTATGGTATGAGAGGGGGACTCGAAGTTGAGACATACGAGAGCCAAAAGAATAAGTTGGTTGGGCTGTTGGTGAACAAGCCTCGGTTGGGCTACCTTACAAACACGTTACATATATGTCAGTGCTGGATTTGGTCATTTGGTATGTTGCAATATTACCAGCTGGTAACATTATGACACCACTGATTGCTGAACGAACGAACAGCAACCTTAAAGCATCAATTTGTCCAATTATGACAAACAGGCTCTATAACTTTGCAAGAAAGGGTCAGAAGAAGAGGCATCAGCTGATTGAAAATGGTTTCATCCTTTATCAGGATAACGCACCAGCACGGGGCTCCCAATGAAGCAGTTTTTGGCTGAGAGGTACACTGCAGTACTTGAGCTGCCTCCCTGCTCTCCCCATTCTGATCTACCAACATGCAACTTTCTTATCTTTCCTTAAAATCAAGTCTGCACTCAAGGGAACTCACTTTAAATGAAGCAAAGGAGGAAATGACCTACTGCACAACTTTGATCAGTGGAAGCCTGGAGAGCAGCAGTGTGTGGTCACAAAAGGGGGATATTCTGAAGGGGAAAAACAGCAGTTTTTAGACTCAGTATTTAATGGCCACACCTCACAGATGTTTGTAGATCTTCTAAATAAATGTGAAAAAAAAAGTCAATAATATCGAATAGTTTCTAGAACATCTATATCACACT
Organism: Cichlasoma orientale; assembly: GCA_034780415.1. Taxonomy (NCBI): domain Eukaryota; kingdom Metazoa; phylum Chordata; class Actinopteri; order Cichliformes; family Cichlidae; genus Cichlasoma; species Cichlasoma orientale. Next base: position 262,360 of record JAVDPK010001486.1, read on the forward strand.
AAAGTGCAAAACTGTTTCTTTGGGTGGAGCATGAAAATGACCAATATTCACTCAGCATGAAAAGAAGAAGTCTCTTATGACTGCATGTGTTAGATAAGGTCAGTGGAAGATAGTGGTCAGTTCCATGTTGGTGGGTTTTTTATGCTCAGTTTCTCACAGTTTGCTAGAGGAGAGCGAAGCTGAACGAAGCGCAGGAAATAACAACCTTGTACAGTGGGGGAGGAGGGAGGTGGTTTCCAATGTTGCTATGATACTAATGACCACAAATAAACTTTGACCCCCACAAAGTGTGTCTGTGATGGAGGAAAAATACACATTAAACACGATTTATTTTCCAACTGGTGACTGGCCAAGCAAGTTTTTGGCTACAATTTTCTAGTGTGTGCACTTGTATATTTCTGTTTGTCATGTGTAGCTTTGTCGTCCCCACCCAGCTGAGTCAGCAGTTCCCCCCCAAGGGCAGCTGAAGGGAAGGAACAGCCAGGGGTCTGCATCTATCAGAAGGACGACTAAGCTGCAGACCAATCAGTCAGAATGGATCTTTTTTCAGGTCAATTAAAAGGTAAAAGAATTTTCTTATATAAAATTTCACAAATGTTTTGAAACTTTTGCATTTAAAGGAGACATCATGCAAAATTCCCTTTTTTAGCCCTTAAATAAAATTTGTGTGCACTTTGAGTGTGTAGCAGTGCAGGAAATGTAAATGTATTCTCTCCCGGTGCTGCGTAGATAGATTTATATTCTTTTTGGGTCATAATTATCAGTCTGTTCAGTTTTCTCTGTTCCCTGTTACGTTTTTCTTTTCTGTTACGTCACAGTATTTGCTGTGGAACTGCTAAACAAGGTCATGGACTTCCGGCTAACAATTTTTTTTTTCCCCCTCACAGGAATTTTGTAGTCCAGTTCAGTTATGCCGAAGTTGCAAGTGGACAAGTCAAAATGTTCGGTTGTTGGGTGTATTAACCCACACGATTCCTTACACCCCCAGCATCAGAGCCTCTTCAGAGTGCCTGGATAAATTATATTTTCCTCAGAAATGCACTCACATCAGTGGGGAAAGTCCTCCTTGTTTCTCTGCCGGTAGCTAATCGTATCGCTGCTATCAAACTACAAAAAT
>JAVDPK010001486.1:263576-276086 GCA_034780415.1 Cichlasoma orientale
AGAATTGGCCAGCTTTTAAAGCCAATCAGCATCCACCCAATGCTGCTATGTGCTGTGTTTTTTTGGGTGGTTTTTTTTTTTTTTTTTTTTTGGAGAACTGCATACAAGCACCCCTCAGCATAGGAAATGCCTATGCAAATGATCACAAATGTAGAATAGGCTTTACCAACCATAGTCCATAAAGGTGTGGCATGTAGGTGTGTCTGATATGAGGAAACACAGGGCACTTATAAACGCGAGTCATTGTGAATATTTTAGCACTGGATTGGAACTGAGCCCAAGTAAAATGCTAACTTTGGCTAGTGAAAGAGAGGCTTTAAACAAAATGCACTTACTGGAGAAACAGACGCTTAAGGGCGTCCAAACAGGAAGTAGTGACCATAAATCGTCAATGACACTCACAACGACATGCATAAAAGATACTGGTGGCACAAGGTCGGCGCCTTTTCTCAAATGTGACACAAGCGATTGAAGCCAATACCAAAGAGAGTGAAGAATACAACTGACTGAGATATGAGAGGGTTACAGAGACAAGCAGAGCCTGGAACGGCTGCAAGCAACCAACCAGCATCGCTGAGAGCCACCGGACCGCGGATGCTGTAGTTATGAGGACTGCGTCTCAACCATTAAACTATCACGTCAGCCTCGTCAAGATTTCTGCAGTGAAAAAGGATTGCAAGCTTTTAAGTAGTTATTGATGCAGGTTTCTGACAGTCTGGCTGATTTCCACACCTTCAATTTCTATTTTTTAATTCTGCTGGTTACCAATCTAAGCTAATCAATGCCACTGAAAATACTGTCTTCAGTTAACTTTGCTGTAGATTTCCACTAATGATACCATGTGTCTTCTTTTAAAATAGCAAGCTCATGACACCGACGCAAATCTGAAGGTAAATCTAATAAGAGCAGAAAGTAAACATCCTCATCAACCGATGATTCATGGAGAAGCAAATAGGAAAAAAATGGCCATTGAGGATTTTTACTCATTACACAGTGAATGTGATCTTCACCGAAAACACATTTTCTCAGAATCCAGCGACGGTCCTCAAAAAGCACTTTTGCAATCTGCATCTGGGATGAAAATACAGGGAACATTACGAGTCATGCGTTCTTGGAAAGCAGTGGGCTTCACTAATGGATCCAAATCAACAAGCCAATTATCTGTGGCGTAATTATCTCTGACAGGCAGCATGCAAAGACTCGGCCTGTCATTGAGCGGCTGCTGGATTCGCCCTTGTAAGAAATAGCTTTTCAAAAATTCCCCTTTTGTTTGCCTGCATTGGTTTTGAAGGAACACTGGGGAAGTCGATAACGCATCTAAAGTTTTACCACCGCTGATTTAAGCCGAGGCCTCGTGGTTTTTGTTACACATTATTAGTCAGGAGAGCATTTCAACTACGGCTGGCAGCTAAAAAGTGGACTAACCAGCAGATTGCAGCGGTTTACATCATGATATCAACAAACTGCATGTTTGAAACAATGGAACGAACGCTGCTGCAGAGTTAGGCGGTGGATTCGGGAAGGTGCTGGAAACATTCCTCAGAAATTTTGGACCATATTGATATTACAGCATCAAAACGGTCGCTCCAGATTTGTCGGCCGCACATCCGTGATGTGAATCTCCTGGTCTGCCACAGCCCGGAGATGCTTTAAAGGACTGAGATCTGGCAGAGCCTTGTGACGTGGCGCGTTGTCCCGCATGTTATCAGAAGGTGGGTATGCTGTGGCTCATTTGGTACTGAGGCCCCTGCACCATTGCACCACCAGCAGCAAACTAACCCACTGATACAAAGGCAGGATTAATGGTTATTTGAATTACTGCTGCCTCCCCAGCAGCTCCAAGCAATCAAGTAGTTTCTCCCAGAGAACAGAGTTTCTGAAATGCTCAGGCCTGCATGTCTGGCACCAACAACCACGACCATATTCAAAGTCACCAGTTTAAAGAAATGTGTATTTATCTGCTGCAGCACAGTTCATATGTTCAGCTCAGTACCCTACAGTTTAAGCATGACCATGCTTTAATCTAAAGCCTATAAGAAGCACACAGTTATTGTAGTTTCCTGAATACATTTATTGTTGATGTTTGTGTATTTTTCTCCATTAGCTCAAGAAGAAAAATTAATATAAAGATTAAATAGCCTAATGTGAATACCTCTAGCAGCTGGCTGAAAAACTCAATTTTTAGCCCTAAATGAAAGTAAATATTTGGAATTTTCCGATCATCTCTTTATTTTTGACATTAGAACCAGCTCGGGAACAATCCTGGCTTGTATGTAAGCTTGGCCTAGCTCCTCTCTTTTTGACGTGTCGTGTAAATATAGCTCACTCATTCAAAAAAAAAAAAAATGTTAGCAGTTACTACTAGAAATGAGATGTTTGCTTTTGTCTATATCCGTCTCAAACGAAACACCTGTTATTAGTCTGCTACAGGGTTCTATGGCAACAACTGGCACACTGATGCGTTTTATCAAGTATGAGTGAAAAGCAGTCCATCTTTTTGTGAATGAGATTTATTTTTGCCAGGAATCACCTGGCAAAATGTACCCATGTGAACAGTAAAAGACCTTCTTTGTGATGTAATACACACAAGCGCAAACTCTGTGGCATATCTGCGCGCGCGCGCACACACACACACACACACACACACTTAACCATCCCCCTCCCTTTGCCTTCCCTGTCCACTAGCCTTAAGAAGTGTTCTGTTGCTGGGTAATGAAGAGGAGGGAGGTGGCGAGGCAGGTGCTGCTGCAGGGGAACAGTGGGCCACTTGTGGTTCCTTTGAGGGACTCTCCACACTCGTCCATCTCTCTCTCTGCCCCCCTCCTCTATGTTCACTTTGTCCCGTGCTGTTTCAGCCCCACCACCGTCGCAGACGAGCGTGATTCCTCGCCTCCTGCCTGTCATTTCACCCACTCTTAATTATTTTCTCTTCTCTTATCATCTCCCTTACTTTACATTGGATGAAGAAAAAAAAAAAAATCATAAATCCAATCAGAGTCTATTTCCTGACTGAATAGATGTGTCACGTCCTAAGATGTGGAACCCATGTGCGACTCAGCCAATGTTTAAATTACATCTTTTATCCAGCCAGCCAAATTTCTGTACCTACTGAAGCTTGGCTGGTTGCTTGGATAAGACGGCAGCTTCCAACATGATTGTAAGTCATTGTTTTTGTCCTGGAAACACACAAAGATTCTGTGCAGACCCGATAATATTCAGCAGCACACTGTCAAACACGATTCTTTTATCGACTTTATTAATTCCCCCCCCCCCCTCTTTGAATTGAATTTTTTTCCACCATCAGTACTACAAACAACACCTGCACTGCAGATGAGTCTCCCACCACAATGACAATTCTCTCAAGGGTAATGGGCTCTGAAAGAGGCAATGAACTATTAAGAAGTGATCAAACTCCCATTTAGGCCATCACTACAGCTCATTTTTCTGCGCTCCGTCTCACCACAGACGGGTGGCTGTGCAAAAACAAAACCTATGGAAACCTCAGATTCCAACTAGAATGAAGTCTTGAAGTCTTCTCTAGTCTGACACCTTAAAATCAATAGTGTGCTGGCGGAGTCTGCTTTTTTTTTTTTTTAATAAATCATAAAAGGAAGGCCTGTGTGCTTTACTTGGGAATAATTTGCATTTAATTTCCCACCCATCATTCAGAGGTACATACTGCAATGTCAAAGAGCCATGTGATTTATATTTTTGGAAGAAAATAAAGATTAAACAACATTTGTTTTTGTTTTTTTTACTGCTGTCCAATGTCTAACATGTATGGGCTAATGAGTGAATACATAAAGTGACTTGTTGTGAAGACATTTACATTGTTTATGACAGTTTCATGGAACTGTTACCGTTTTCCTCCCAAAGCTGAACGCAATAAAAAGGAGTTTCATATTTTCAGGAAGAAAACGCTAAACATTTGACAACAAGAAAATATGGATATTAAAAAAAGTACAAGGTTTGAAGGAGAAACTGGGAGAGACGGCAAAGGACAAAACTGCAGAAGAAAGAAGAATAAATTCTTTTTTAAAAACATACAGCCCTCAAACACCAATGTGTCCATTAGTGCAAAGATGTACATCATAAGAGATGTTTTATCTGAGGCTGTTCTCTCCAGGAGAAAATAAACATCTTCTAGATGGCCCTTAAAAAAAAAAAAAAAAAGCCTTGGTGCCTTAATTGCTAAGTAAGAGTAAGGAATTTAATGGGTTTTTAGAACCTTACTAGGAGTGCATATCAAATTAATTTGAAAAGAACTGCACCATACTGTTACTTCTAAAAAGCTTAAAATTCAAGCACTAATTAATATGTCATCAGCCATCTAGGATGTACAATTAAGACCCTCCATTCACCATTAACCAATGCAAAAGCTGCCTCTGCTGCATTTTCACAGTTAAACTTGAGGTGACTCTTAGGTAAGTGGAAGGTTGGTTTACACTGAGGAGACGATGCCGGCGTCGCCACTGTGACACAAGGAAAAAATAAGTTTATCAAGCCTGCTTCCAGCAGTCGTAGGAGCTCTCACACACACAGAGCAGACATGAATCAAATGCCCTCTCATCTCCAGCGACCAGGCGCAATCTATTTCTCATTCCCTTCTTATTGTTGACACACTGTCATTGCTGGGTCTCGCTGCCTAGCAACAAAAATCCGGGCAGGCGTTTTTCCAATCTTCTGTCAGGGAGAAGCTCCTCCCCTCGCCGTCCCCGGAGGAATGATTGAAAGGTCACTTCACTCCTCGCCTCGTCTCACGGAGCAAAGATTGTCTTTTCTGTAAACTATGAAGAGGGTGTGCGTATGTGTGCGTGAGATGGAAGGGGGGGGGGTCACTCGAGTGTTGGTGCAAAACACTGTGTGATGAGCGGGCAGAGCGGCAGCTCCACAGACCTGGTGATCGAAGTGGTCAAGGGGGAGGTTTTGCTACCTGATCAATAATGCCACACTTACCTCATCACACGCTCAATGTTACCCTATCGGATCGCTCCATTGTTATTGTTCAATAGGTCAAAGGCCCTGTGGAGTGCTATCAAAGAAAAAGTGTTTTATTTATTTATTTTTTTACAAACTGGGTCATGGTTATTGTATTTTTGGCTATCCGTTGTATCCATTAGGGAATATTTTACTATCCATGCTTAAAAGCTGGAACAAGCTCCTGAAAGGCTTCACAGAAAGGGATTATGGACAAATATAGGTTAGCTTTTGCTTTATGTTCAGATGTGACAGCTGTGACAGCGAGTGCTCTCACTGCGGTATCGTATCACTTCCTGCTCCTGTTACAGTGCAGCTTAATCTGTGTAGCTCGATTAATTGCCAATCTTTAGATAATGACTTATTTCATAGGATAATCACGTGCTATATCCTCATATATATCATTTGTCTCTTTCCATTAAGTCCTGGTACCTTTTTAGCACCCACTCAGCCGGGGATCCAAGTGATCCGAGAACGTGACATCGAAGAACAGCACGCCACTGATCGACCAGGGAGTGTCCTCTAACTGAGCCACGAGAGCGACTCCTTCACCAGAACACACCATTTTTAAAACCCGACAGCGAGGGAAATGGAGACGCACAAACCAACACCGTGGTCCAGCCACGAGGTGCAGACGTTTCTGTGCTTGGTGGCAGGAGAGAAATGAGAAAGTGTATGAGGAGGTCTCCGAGCTAATGGCCGCCTTTGAGTCGCATACAAATTAAGTCATGTGACTTCTGCCTGTGTTGCTATATCGACCCCACCCACACTGAGGTGGTATGCAATTGTAATGGAAACAACTTCGCATTATTAATCTCTGGCTCTCTTTTGTGTACTTTGTCCTGTCTCCCTCCCCTCAGCCCCGGCCGGTTGCGGCAGATGGCTGCCCCTCCCTGAGCCTGGTTCTGTGGGAGGTTTCTTCCTGTTAAAGGGAGTTTTTCCTTCCCACTGTCGCCAAGTGCTTGATCACAGGGGGTCGTCTGATTGTTGGGGTTCTCCCTGTATTATTGTAGGGTCTTTACCTTACACTATAAAGTCCCTTGAGGCGACTGTTTGACGCTATATAAATACATCTGAATTTAATAGAAATAATTCAGACTTTGGACTGGTTTGAATTTTCATCAGCTCAGAAAATTGCATTTTATTAAACAGACAGAAAGCCAAAGCCAGCAGAGCCTTCTGTTGTGTTTGCAGAACTGCTTTTCAGAATTGTGATTGTTCATTTCAGGGTCTCAAACACTGGCCTTCTGTCAGAACTGCTCAATGTTACTTGCATCTCAATGCACCGGCACATTTACACTGCAGTTTTTTTTTTTAAATCAGCCACCAAGGATCTATGGTGTGTCTCTCTATCTCTCCAATCAGAGAGGGGGGGGGGGATCAGAGACCATAGAAGGTCAATGACATTCAGTGAAATAAAGCAATATAGGGGAAAAAAATATAACGGCTGGTGACGTGAAATGGGAGCATTCCAAGTAAAAATTTTCAACTTTGAGGTGAGTGATTGAAGCAACTATGTGAGCAAAGGTTGGTGGACATATGAGAAGGTGGTTAATTCATTAGAGGATCACCTGTGCAAGGAAGTAAAGCAGTTGAGGGTTATCACTGACCTTTTGGGTCACCAAAACATTTGCTTATTAATTATTGAGTTGGGAGTTTCCGACAGTCTTGATTTCATGCATCTTGCAGTCCTCTACATGGTAGGTTCACGGCCTTCTACCCCTGTTTGTTTTTGCCAGCACTTGCTTCTTCCCCCAAAATATATTCTGGTCCTTAAATCCATAGCTCAGAGGAACCCACAGCCATCAGATTCAGGCATATTCCACCTCCACCTCATCCTTGAGAACCTCATCCAAGTCTCCACCTGCTTAATCTCTGCCACCAGCAGCAGCTAGACTCCGGGGAGTCCTGTCCTATACTTCGTACCACTGCTGGACTCCACTTTGTAGCTATGTAGCGCCATCAGGGTTGAATCGCCACATATTTAATTACACAAACTCTTAATTTCATGTTCAGCTCCTTAAATGATCTCTTATTGAGCTAATATTAACAGTCTAAATTGATAAGTTAATAAAACTAGTAAAAGGGCTGTCAGCAAGCCAGTCAACACAAAGGAGAAGCAGAGAGAGCAGGCTGATTGGGATGAACTGGGGGATAAATATAAATATACAAGACTAAAAACTACTCAGGTTCAGGAAAATATAGTAATTTGGGCTCAAATACGACCCTTCACAACACTGACGGTGCACGCGGAAAAACTGATTATGGAACATCTAAATATATGACGCCAAGCATCCATAGTTTGAAGTTTAGACTTCAAACTACATACCCGTTCTATTGGTCGAAACTATGGCAACACATGGCATTTGGTTGCTGAGGAACAGGTGAAAGTTGTTGGAGTGTATACTTATTCAGTGTGTTGTGTTGCCATGGACAAGGCAGATGCTAGCCACAAAGCTGTCTCAGGTAAACAACAGGAGGAGTGACACACCTGGAAGTGTCAGGCCTGTGATGGGCCCCTCTGTCTGATGGTGGACAGCAACTGTTTTTTGGAGTGGCACAAATAATTTCTGTGGCATCTTATTGTGACACCTGATTGATTGTAAATAGTTGTAGGAAAAAAAATATTTTTTAGGTATTCAACCATCAGGCAGCCAAGTGTGTGTGTGTGTGTGTGTGTGTGTGCGCGCGCGTGTGTACATTGATTCTCAATTTAAAACAATGGCAGAACAATTTGAAGCAAGGGTTGTCAGTTGCCTGCAATGAAGCAGTTAGTGAGGCGGGAGTCTAGAATCTGATCCTGTAATCATCAACAAGCTGTTGTGTGAAGCCAAGAAAGCCTTTCCAGCACGACAAATGTCAGCGTACAGAAAAACAAACAGAAAGAAACACTACATCGTTCATGACTGGATAAATGTGCTGCTTAAGAATTCATAACTACGACTGTCATAGAAGCAAATATTTAAGTCACATTCTGTCAGCTGGATCATTAAAACCACTGACAGGTGAAGTGAATACCAAGTAGCAAGACACTGCATCCCAGCACACCACAAAAGCTGCTCAGGAATGATTTGAGAGCCCAAAGCCTTGACCCTTGACCTCTAGACTCCCCAGCAACAACACAGACACACTGCTCTACAACCCACAAGACCCAAAGGATCCATCTTTTTAGTGCCAGAGAACGCAAGCAGGACCTACACACCCCCCCCCCCTCCCCCTTAGTTATTAATAATGTGGTACAAAATATGTTAAATGTTAAAACCTGTCTGATTAACTGACAGGAAATCTAATTGTTGTGAAAAGAAAAGAAAAACAAAATTTCAAATAAAACTGTTGAACAGCAAATTATGTCAAGACCCCAATTATCTGTTTTTAGAAGGAGAGAGGAATTATATTTATTATTATTAAAAAAAAAAAAGTGAAAGTTATGAGGTAGAAATTAAAACAAACCGACATCTTTCACTGTGCTGAATCTGACAGACCCCGTTAACTGCACTGTTTTGGGGTTTTCTGAGGGGCACTGAGGTGAATGTGGCTCAGGGTTGTGATGAAGAGAATGGAAACGGATGCATGAAGGCTGCATTTACTGAGCTGGATGAACTCAGTCAGGTCGCATCTCTGTGTGAGGAGGCGTTTCAAACTAAACGGTCTCATTCACAGCAAACCGATAACCTCTCAGCATCTACTTGAAACGCAAGCACGCGCTGCAACTTAAAGAAGCTCCGACCGGCACGTCAGATCAGACCGAAACCTTTGGACTGCCCGTTTGCACGTTTCCCGAATACAGATAACGAAAACCCATCGCAGGCGATAACCTTGGCTCATCTCAGATTACTTTAGACTTGTTAAGTCTTCAGTCTAAATTAACTTGGACTTGATACTTAATATTTTAAAGACGTGAATCTTTCAGAAACATTAACAGCCTGTATATTCGAATTTGAGCTCGGTTCGGACTCGAATTTCTCTTTCATTACTTGAGATTAACTCGGACTTGTGCCATGAAGTTGTAAAACCCCTTTTTTTCCCCACCAGTTATCATTAATCGTTTTCTCCAACAAAAATATTTTAATTAAAAGTTAGATGCCCCCTGGTTTAATACTCACCGTCTCGCCACACAACAAGGTTGCATTTCAAAAACTGGGAACACGCGATTGTAGATAAACTTCAAACATGATACAAAGCCAGCATCCGCGGTGTTAAAAACTTCCATTTAAGCCACTTTCATCTGTGTTTTCCTTCCATCTAAAAAGCCACTTTTTTTTTGTGGTCTGATCAATACGGTTTCACATTATTATCAGACGGGGAACAAAACAGACACGGCTATAGGCAACCTTCAAAGCCAAGTCCCCTCGATGCATAATAGAAGCAAACTAACGAGCCCATCTCTCATTAACATTCCCCCACAGTCACCTTCAACAATGCATTTGCCTTTCTGCGAGTGGCAGCACTCAGTGGGGAGATGGATTTCTCTGTTCTCGTGTTGGAATATTTTAATGTGTCATCAAAGTGGCAGCTCATTCCTGGCACAGCGAAACACTAAGCCCGAGCCAAACACTGGAACATGAAGTCTGTCTGAGGGATAATATTAGCATACAGCCTCTGCGGTTTGATACGAGAACGAATTCAGACAAGACTTTATTGACTCTGAGGCAGCCTGAATGGCACAGTGATTGTAGACCTTTGTGCCACTGGCATGAAACAGAGATTGCAGCACGGGCTGCGGAGGCATGTGGTGTCTGCATGAGAGTGTGTGTGTGTGTGTGTGTGTATCAGAGGGTAGCTTCTTTTCTCTGTCTCAAGCAAAGCACTGTGAAAGGCCTCTTACAATTTCTGCTTAAATCTGCCTCGGCTTATCGGGGCCTGTAGAGCAACCAAAACAACAGCCTCTCTCTCGCATTTCAACCTCTGCATGAAAAGTGAAATCTAGGTGCAGTCAAAAGTTCACAGTTTGACAGGAGCAAAAGCAAAAGCAGCAGTGTGAAGCACTTCTCTAATGTAAAGCTAGCCGTTGGAACAGGTTCATTTGCATTGGCACCAAAATCGCAGCTCAAATGCCTACAATATCCTATCATATTCTCACTGCACCACGATACCACAGACAGTAAAAAAACAAAACATGGACCTAGCCCTCACCCTTTGTTGTTGTTTTTTAGGAGCAAAAGGGTGGAGAATTTCACTCACCAAAACAGAAGCTCAAAGCTGCTGGAGGGTCTGTTCCACACGGCGGGTCATATTATTTGCCACACAGTTCCATTAAAATACTTCAAAAGGCACCAAGAGCACAGCCACGGTGGAGAGGTCCAGTTCACTGACTGCAGCTCGCAGAGGTGAGGCCTAATAGACACTGATTGGCTGCAGCTGCCTTTGCTGTGCCAGGACACCTGTCAGTCAGAGGTGGATGAGTTCAATTCCACAGAGGCCAAACCATTTTTCTGTACCAGGCTGTAAACCTGCTTTTTAATGCTCTAAAGTTGGATATTTTAACACGGGAGTCTATGTTGATTGACACACTTTTGTAGCCAGACAGCCTCATTTGGCCACTAGAGGACATGAAGTATTTGCGCTCTGTGTTGGCTTAAGTTGGCACGTGCATGATTCCAGTGTGGAGCTATTAATGCTAATCTGGTGAAAATTGTAGTGTTTAAGGACGAGGAACTGGAAATACATCCAAATAATCGATGTGCAGAGTTGAAGATGTTGAGACTTTCAATGAGAGAGGCAAGGCTGGGGAAGTTTGCAAAGAGGGGCGGGTAGTGGATATATTGGACAAGGGATGCTGAAGATGGAGTTGCCTGGCAGGAGGAAAAGAGGAAGATCACAGAAACGATGAATGAATGAAGAGGAGGGCATGCAGTGGGTTGGTGTGATAGAAGAGGATGATAAGGATAAGGTGTGTTAGAGGCAGATGAACTGTTGTAAGGAGGACAAGTCCTTGCTGTGGAGGAATTCTGACTGACATTTAACAAATGACAGATTACATAAGAACTGGACTGAAAATCTGTGGCAACGGGTCTCAAACTTTTTGGTTCAAATTGTCATCAATCTGTAAAAATAGAGCGCAGGCTTTTGGCCAGTGGTGTCAAAATTTGATCCACCGTGCAAGCATCCGATTGGCAACAGCTTCAGTTTTTAGCACGACAGTGATCCCAAACATACTTCCAGCACTAAAAGCATACCCAGACTGAAAACACACAATGCAGCACTATCAGTCGTGGCCTCCCCAGAGCCCAGACCGCACATTACTGAACGCATGTGGGGTCATCTTGACCAAGAATGGATCAAAAAGACAGCCAACATCCAAAGAAGAGCTTTGAATGTCCTTCAAGAAGTCTGGAGAACTATTCCTGGAGACTCCTTAAAGAAATTCCAGGAAAGCTGCCACAGAGAGTTCAGGCTGTATTAATAAACATTGACTGTTTTTGCCTTATATACTGTATTTCCATGTATGCTTACAATAAATCACTGCACCTATTTCCCATTTTCCTAGCAAAATATAGAGACATGCAGGGTGATTCAAGACCTTTGCACAGTACTGTAAATGTAGAATTCAGAAAGATGGGAAAGCCTCGAGATGTTCATTTAGAAATGCAGAAATAAATTCACACCACTAATTTCGTTATGGAATTTATAGTATCTGATTTAGTGCATTAACCAGGAAATCCTACATCTCACCACACAGGCATCATCAAACTATAAAATAAAGAGATTTATATATGAAAAGACTCCCTCGTGGGTAATAACGATGACGCCAGTGAAGCGAGTTTCTTCAGTGATACTCTGTGTGAAACTCGCAGCATTCAGAATGAAACCGTCTCTTGTGCGGTTACGAGCATCCACACGCAGCTCTTCACACTCTACTTCCTCTGAACCGCTCTTAGAAAGACAGCTCTTGTACTTTGCTGCACTTTGCTGTCCGCAGCCTGTGTGAGTCATTTCCTCTTCAGCGGGTCTGAGCGCTTCAGCCGCAGTTCAAAAACTGCAGCGCTGGAATCAGTATTTTTAACCAGCACCGAGCGGGGGAAACAGATTCACCACATCTAACATGCTCGGCTGTTAAACTGAGAATTGGGATCCTGGGATCCTCGTCCCTGCTAGTAATTAGGCGTGCGTGTCATTTTCTGCTCTCAGTTATTTGGAAAGCGGGGTCACCTTTCACGGAGCCAGACTGTCAGTCACCACCGCGTGAACCGCTGCCTCCAGCTTTACACCTGTTGTCTGCTGTGAGACACAGAAAATGTGTGAGCGGTGTTAACGGGCCCGGCTCCCCACCCCAGTGGGGATATCTGATCCAGGGGTGGCCAACAGCTGCAAAGTGCTGTCAGCACCGCGACGCCAATCGCTGCTTTAGATCTCACTTGTCCTAAATGTGCCACAGTGGCAGAGGAATTTGGTCACCTTGCACGAGGTTTACTCCCTTGCAGACTAAATTATTGCTGAGAAAAAGAAGCTGCAGACTCATGCACATAAGTCACAATGGAGTGGTAGTGGGGGAATGTGAAGTGAATTTAATGGGGGGGGGGGGGGGGGAAGCCA
>JAVDPK010001486.1:285576-305014 GCA_034780415.1 Cichlasoma orientale
TATATGCACTTCCTCTGGAGGCTTTCAGAGAGCAAGATCCATAGGTTTGGTTGGCGTAGGCGTGTTGCTACAGGGTGCAAAATAAAGAACAATGCATAACGAGCTAGAAAGACCAGTTTGAAGGCTTCTCAAACACAAAGTCACAGCGGTTTCTGCTCTGGGGGCAGACTGTACATTTCAAATCTGTATATAAACAGTGATACAAGGTACATGCTACCATTAACTGTAGCCATTTTGAGAGCTTGAACATACTAAAGAGGTCAACTGTGTGATGCAAACAGGAGCATATTTCATGTTTTCATATGTAGTTTGCATTATCCTGCATCAGAAACAGCAACAACTCCATGTGAGCATTAAACCATTGACAACACACACAAAAAAGTATTTGAAACAATGAATCGGCTCGAGAGTCCCATTAAGTCAAGAGAACGCCAAGAAAATGTTTATTTATTTACCTAAGTAGGCTATAAACCATCATTTCTGAAATCAGAGATCCAGAAGCAAAAGATGCAATAGAGAGATCTTCACTAGCTGCTAGAACTGATTTTCTCTGACAACAGTGAGGAGAAAACTACATTCCTAAATCTAAATATGCTGAGACTTGAGTGAAAAATAGCTTCTCAGATAACCACTCAATCAGAGAACTGTGACCTCATGACTCCATGTGGTGGACATGCACACAATCTAATTTCAACTGAGTTTTTCAACGGTGGCAGCAAGGTCTGGACAAAAAGGAATTTTAATTTAAATTATAATTTTTGTTTTTGGACAATTGTGAAAATGAAATAACGAACCAGAAGGTTTGGCGTTCTTTTTAACAACTTGCATTATAAATCTAATGCATCATTTTCCTCTACATCAGTGTGCTTTTGCTCCTCTGAAAGCCCAACCTCCACCGCCATTTAATTCAGCCTGGGCCAACAAAAACATCCCTTGGTCAGCAAGACTGACAACTGCCCTCATGTCCTTGCTTAGTCAGGGTCTAACTCCTTAACAGAAAACCTGGTGTGTCTCACCACCTGCACCTCTTTATTCTATTTATTTATTTCACTCATCCCATCCATCTTCTTAACCACTTATTCAATTCAACGTCACAAAAAAGCTGGAGCCTATCCCAGTCACAGAGTGAGAGGCAGGCTACACCCTGGAGAGGTCACCAGTCACTCTTTAATTGTAATTTGAATTATATTTAAAAATGTAAAAAAAATAAATAAATAAATATTAAAAAAAAAAAAATTACAAAAACCCACTCTTTTAAAATTTTAATAAATGGATTGCATGTTTTTTTTTTAAGATAACGAATAAAGAAGCTACTGTCAGCTGCTTCCTTATTTCCCAAGGGGTCACCACAGTGGATGGATCCACATGTTTGGTTTGGCACAGATTTTACATTTATTTATGTGCCTTTTAGGAAGGATCCCCTTCCTGATGTAACCTTCCCGTTTATCCAGGCTTGCGACCGGCACCAGAAGTAGATAAGCCTGTGACCCCTGAGGATGGATTTATGTCTCCTCCGGTCTCAAACTGGGGATCCTTTGCCTGTAAGGCAAATGTATTAACCAATGTGCTCTCCTGTACAAGTGGTTATATGTCAGCTCACTTTGACACAACTGCAATATAACCATTCATTTTCTAAACCTAAACTAAAGTATTGCAGAACTGCACTGCTTCACACAGCTTTCAGCTGACTAACTTTACATGTTGCTTGTTTAGGCGTTCCCATCAGAGAGACGTGCAGCATCTGTCGGGCTGACCTTGCTTGTTCACTGCATCCATTAAGAGGCGTAAGCACTGTTGGGAACTGTGAGGGCTGTATAACCCAAAAGTGAACTGGTGATGAATACCAATGATAGTAAGTAACCATGCAGTTTAATCGTTTAGTTGGCTAATCTGAAACATCCATGGCTACCAATAACTCCTGTCACACGCTGCTCAACTGTTAGCCCTTTTTTTTTTTTTTATAAACCCAGAGAAAATGTTGAGATGGTATGAAAAAAAATTGGTAAAGCCTGAGCCTATTTTCTGTCATTATAGAACAAAGTCAATAAGAGTTTCCCCTTAAAATTGCCACTGCTGTCAAACAGGTAAGTTTAAACCAAGTCAAGCCAGGCTACAGATAAATTCATATCCTCTTTGTTAGTGATGTGTCTGAAATCTTCACTCTGTTCTCCTCTCTGCAGTCTTGATTCACTTAAGATGTCACAAATCTATTTATAAAAAGCCATCTCTAAGCAAATCCCCCAAGCCAAAGGAACATATAATGTATGAAAGGGAAAGAGGGTATTACAGTACAAAGTTCACGTGATTTTACTGGAAGCATCAAGACCAGGCAGGAGCAAAGCAATCTACCTTTACGGTGCCTCGTCAAGAAGTGTTGCACAAGTCAGGCTTATTTGCCCCCACATAGACAAAATAAACACCAACTAACAACATTTATGCATAGAGAAACTTTTAACTACACTGCTGCATGTGGAAACAGCAAAAGCAGTATTCCAATACCGGTTTATGTACTAAAAGAAGACATGCCAAAAAAAACAAAGACAAACAAAAAATATCAAGAAACGATGAGAAACAATCACAAAGTACAGCAAGGTGCTCTACAAACCACACTCCAAACGAGACCAACTTCCTTTGAGCACAAAATGTGTTTCCAATACTGTTGCATAAATCTGCAAAACATTCTTAAAAAGTTTGATCATTGGCAAGAAAAGATTAGCAACATTGTGTAATGCACTACAAAAAAAAAAAAAAAAAAAAAAAAAAAGTACACACACACACACATCCCTGTACACAATGGCCAAGGTTGAAAACTAATACCAATTCTGTAGTGGTGGAGGGGGACAACCCCCCCCCCCCCAAAAAAAAAAAACCCACCACCACCACTGTCTGGATGCAACTGAAATCACTACAAAGCAAAGAAAATCTCATATCTAAACAAGATCCACAAACACTCCAACAGGCCCTAGTTCATTTTAAGAGTGGAAAACTGTCTTGTGGTCTGACATATGAAAACCTGATGCCAACGGGTCCATGAGGCCTGTCCTCAACGCACAGTTCAAAAGCCAGCATCCATGAAGGTACAGATGACAGCATGGCACTGTACTGTACTGCACTGCCTGCAGTCCACATTAGGAACTGGTCTCCTCAGTTCAGCGCACTGGAAGCAAGCGCTGTTTAAAGAAGTGGTGATGCTCAGTGACGCCAAAGCTCCAAAAACAACATTGTGTTGATTTTTTTTTAATTTGATGCCAGCAACACATTTCTAAAAACAAAATCTGGCAGTTTGAACATTTGATGTGCTGACCTACTTCCAATTACAGAAAAGGTTTAAATAACTTGCAAATTTACATTTCACACAGAGGCCCAGATTTCTTGGAATTGGGGCTGGAACACAATTCAGTGCTTTACCTACTTCAGCTCAGAACTACAGCAATAAATACAAAATGAAAACAGACCGCACAGATTTGTGAGTTGAGCCTTTGAGAATGCTTTTTTATGGCTTTGCAAACAGATAACCATACATAATTTGATTCAACTAAATGCAGACACATTTGTGACCGACTGATGTGATCACACCCCGAAAAAAGCAAATAGAAAAAACTAACCAGCACAGTAGAGGAAACAGCTGACTTACCATTGACAGGAGTGGTGGCTGGCCCACTGCGGTTCTGGGTGCTGGCTCCTCCAGACAGGGTCCGGTTTAGTCCCGACACAGTCCGACTAAAATCCCTAAATCCTCTGCGTGACAAATCTCCTCCACCCAAAGGGTGATGAGATAGCGTCCGTGGTCTGAAGTGCCTCCAGCGGCAAGATTTAATGTTCAAAAGAATCTGGCTGAGGTCCTTCGGTTTTAATGACGACAGGGATGATGATGATGAGGGAAGGTGGGAGGAGCTGGTTGGGTCCGAGGTATTGGTTTCTGAGGTACTGGTGTTGGAGTTGTGGAGCGGAGAGCTTGGAAGTGGTGAAGCGAGTGGTTCGGACTCTGGGTCGGAGTCCAGGCTCTGGCAGATGTTGTCTACATCTGTGTGTGCTCTGTCCAACAAGATCCTAAAACATTAAAATGTTGAGCTTTTTATTATCAGTCATTAAAAGGTCTGTTTACATGAAAAACATGCTTTGACCATTAACAGTACAACATCAAGATCCTATGCTGACGACTGGATAACTGCACTGAGTGTAGCAATTCCCTGCATACCCTTCAAATAATTAAAATGTCCAGTGGAGACAGCCTAATATAATGGGTTATTTCAGGGGTGGAAAAAAAAACATGATCACAAAACAGAATACTTTTGTAATCACAAGTCTAGCTTTGTGCTTCATGGGACCAGCTTGGTAAAATCCAGCAAAAACAGAGACAACTGTTGTTTTTACAAGTCTACAGCCTTATCGCTTAAAGCTCAAAAGGCCACATACAGCATCTAAAATGTACAGAGACATTTTAGATGCTGTAATGTTTAAAACTACAGACAAAAATAAATTAAAAAAAAAAAAAAAATCTAAATCTCTTTTCCCACTACTCCAAGTTTTGAAACACTGTCGACAAACACTGTTTTTTTTTCTTAAGCATTTCCACGATACCAACTTTAACAGTCAAACCGACTGTTCTCAATACACGTGCCGTTTAACATGCACCTTCCCATTTCTATACACCAACAAAAAAGATGGCTACCAAGGCCTGTGCTTCATTGTCTTAAGGGTTTTACAGTTAGTCTTTTGCAAAATGAGCCGTTTTTAGGACCTTTTTCGTAGAGAAGACAAACATACTAAGTGGTGGAAACTCCAGCAGTCACAAGACTCATCCAACTTTAATTTAAAAGAATTTTATACTTTTTTTTTTTTTTTTACCTTTTATTGGTAAATTTGTAAAGTTTTACAAACCTGCAGACATCCTCTCAAAGTAAACAAGAAAGGCAGAGAAATGAACTTCCACTGACACTACAATCCTTGTAGCCACACTATTTTTAACCAAGTCCCATGTTACCGAACACAATCAAGTATTACTATAGTACATTATACTGAAAAGATGTTTCAATTCAGAGGTAGAGCAATCCTTCAACCTCCCTTAGGAAGCTGATAAGGTCACTGCAGACAGAAACAGAACAGTGCTTATCTCATGTGTGACCGGGGACCAGATACTGTGTGGCCTGTTTGGTCTCCTTTACACCTGGCATTGAGGAAGCTGCTGGGTAACTCCTCCAGTGAGTGTATTTATCTGTCTAAATACTAAGGAGATATCAGAAAAGGCTGCAGGACACATTTAAAGGTTTTTTTTTTCCCCACACGCTACAGTGGCAGGTGAATCCTAAAATGGGATTGTCATGTTCATCATTTCACCTGCCAGCTTGATATTTATAATAAAATGTGCCTGCCAAACAGCCGCTGGTAACCTGCCAAAGAGCTGGTATGGTAAACAACCCTGGCAGTGACAGCCAACACTTGGCTCCATTTCCCCTGCTCTGTTTTGATACTGGCAACATTCCTAAACACATTTCATATTTAATCATTTTTCCAGAATTTGGAGATTTTGGTACATCATGAATACCATGAATAATATCATCTTCATGTTACCCTTGTTCTTTATGTCAGCAACAAGGAATGAAGTGCTTCACAAAAAAATGGGGGGGTGGGGGTGTTGAGATACTCAAATGATAAACGCATAAGCATCTAATAACGGCATCAAAAAGCTCTGTAGTCAAACAGCCAGACTGAACTCACCTGCCCCCTCTGCCCACACGGCGCCGTGCCAAACCTATGCAGCGCCGTGGGATGTTCAGCGAGGTCAGACAGTAGTGGAAGCGTGGGTCGCCGAGCCCACCCTCCGACGGGCTCACCCAGGGCCAGCTGCCACTCTCATCTGGATGACACTGAGGGAAGATAAAGAAAAAAAAAACATCAGATATTAAATCTGAGAGCAAATAAAAGTGGAAAAGAAAAAAAAGGTGATTTCATTATTGCATTGTTCTGTCCAGCAGAGTGTGGAAGACTAACAGGCAGGGCAGCCAGACTGGCCAGCCTGCTGTTGGCACTATAAATAGAAACACAGGAGTCGCAGGAGGGCACTCACAGCGTAGTACTGACAGCCGGCCTTCCTCCTGAACGCATAGCAGCCATCTGGGTCATTCTCTTCTTCTGCCTCAGAGGAACCTGAATGGATCTACACAACACAAAAAAGTTAAGTAAATGAAAAGCTAGGGACTTCAACTCATGACCTTCTACAGAGAAAATAAGGAGTTTATTACTAGCCAAATAAACTTTTTAGAGATAAAGCACAGACAATATTAGTTAGGTAACACTGCTTTCATCTTCTTTTCCTCATTTGTTTATTTTTAATATCAAGTCTCCATATGAAAATTGCACTGAAACCACATCACTGCAGAAAAGTTGGAACCAAATGTTACCTGTGAGAATGGTTCTTCATCTGAGCTGGGGAAATCATACTGGTTAAGGTCCTTGGGATTGAACACAGAGGGCCCCGAATGTTGAGGTGCCGACAGAGGCAGGATTTTGGGTTTCTTTTCATATTTCCTTTTGGTTCGAACTCCCTCCGTCTTCTCAGGCTGTGAAGAGGGAAAGGAAATGAAAACATGTTTATACTGCAATCTGTATAATCAAAAAGACTTTCTTGAATGTGGCGCAATACTGCTGGCGGTAATTGAGTGTTGGTGGTCTACACACAAGCGCGTGTAGAGTGTGTGTAGAAACAACAGCGAGTAAACAGAGGCATTGATATGCAGATGGCAGCACGTGCCAGATGCCACTGCCTAGCCAGATGGCTGTCCTCCCCCTCCCTCCTAAATCTACTCCGTGCCACCTTTCACCCTCAACTTCCCCAGTGGGACTACGACCCCTCCTTGTCTGAACAGAGTCCAACTCTGCTAGGATTAGTAGGACTCATTCAGTCCTTACACTCTGGGGACAAAGCAAACAGAGAGGCACGGAGACTACAGTGAAGAACTGCTGTGTCTAATCAATGGAAGAAATCAGGGTTGGAGTGATGAGGGAGGAGGGGCACAGTTAAACCGAAAATGAGCGCCTGTAAATAAAAGGGAAAAGTCAACCAGCTGGTAGAGGGAAAAAGGAGGTGGTAAAGGATAAAAGAAGGGGAAATAGAGGTTTCCCTGCAGGGCAAAGAAAGAGCTGGTGGACACTGGAGCTAATGAAGTTCTAAGGACACTAAGGTCACAATACTACATATTACAATATGTTAAAATTCTGCTTTATATTTTTGAACTTAAAGGATAAACATGATACTTGTGCCGTTAAGACTCATTATACTTTAATAAAGTGAAATACAGATTTGGTAATATTTTCCGAATTTTTTCCATTCAAGGCAGGTATGCACATCCACAAGGGCAATGATTTTTGATAATATAAACCATTCGCCATTTCGATCTGTGCACCTTTCCAAAATGAAACTGCCAAGGTCTGACATGAGTCAGTGTGCATGAGATAGAATACTGCATTCAGCAGCTATCACCAGTGGGTGAATCGACTCAAAAGGACAAATTCAAAGTGAGTAAGATTTCACATACTTTGCTTGCCATTCTGTTTGAACACCCACACTCATTTGGAACTGAAAGGAGGGAAATGAATTGTTTTGTACTGTCCCTGACATGCTTGGCCTTACCTTCTTGTAGTCCTTCATGTCCAAGTGGTCCTGATGTCTGTACTGGTTACTGCTGGACAGGGGAATGATGGGGATGGTGTAAACAGGCTTCACCAGAGCCCGCTGCGCCAGTGCTTCTGCCATCACCTCACTGCCAAAGTCTGGCAAAGCATTCCTGGTGGACACAAAAAGAAAGGTAGAAGATGAGGAGAATTAAAGAGGGCGTATGTGTAAAGCAAAGTTAGCATTTTTAAGATTAAAAATATCACTCCTGGCAGCTTTAACTCCATCTAAATCATATAGTTACCAAAGATGCAGTGATCAACTATTGATAACAAAAGGCTCAACTGGATATCTGTGACAACAGCGCATCTATGGTCAATCCAGTTTAGTTCTAGGATGTTAACTACACCATGCATCAGCTAGCATGAGTGCTAAGGAAGCTGGAAGTGTCCAGGATACAAACAGTGTACAGATGATGAGATATTAGTGAAATGCACTGGTCTTTTTGCCCCTTAATAAATGAAGTACATTCATCATAGAGCAGATGACTCTCTGTTTGCTAAATGCAGTGACAGCAGAGTTCCAAAAATGAAGCGGTGAAATCCTCAGCCCGGCGTAAGGGCGTCTCAGCAACACCTGTCGATCCACCGCTAGCTAGAACACTGCAGAAGTCTTTCTCTTTTTTAATTCAGTTACCTTAAATGTTTTTTCACAAAGCTTAGTTGACTATATTAACCTGGAAACTTGTGTATAGTATACTGCAACGTATCAATGCATCGAATTTTCCAAAAAATTAAAAAACACCCCACAACCATAGTTTAAACCGAAAAATGATCTCAACTTTGGTGCACAGAAAGGGCTCAACACACCAGTGACAAGCTGCTCCCACCAGACACTACACCTGAGCCACTCCACAGCAGCATAGGATCATAAAGTAGTCGGCAAAAACTATCTACTGGGAACAGAGTGGTCCAGTCTGAGAGTGAGGACTAGCTGTGATGCGCAGGCAGAAACCAGGCCGGGATAACAAGAGGAAATTGAAATGTCACTACAAATCAAAAGCACTTCAAGGAGAAGGGTCCAATTTAAGCTCACGCTGACAGCTACTTTCAGAGTAAATTCATTCCATTTGGATGTCATGTTTAGATGGATTGCAAAGCCTCCACTGGGGGGGAAAAACAATCCAAAATGGAGCTTGGAACAGATAAAGTTTATATTTTATAATACAGAGATGCAGTCCACTATACTGCTTAACAGACTGGGGAAAACAAAGCCTGACCAGTACCAAGAAGTCACTGAACTAATATGCTCCTAACAACACTGAATAAACAAGGTGAACTTTGCATGCAAAAGTCTATTTAACTGTGGCCTCAATTAACAGGAGCAGTGAAGCCTGGCCATACAGAAAATATGTGGCTGACTTTTATATGATCGGTCATGCAGACAAGCACTGCTCTGAATTTCAGACTTAACAAGTAACTAACAGCTTAATCAAACATGGAGGTTCACCACACACGCTATCCAGAACACCACACTGTTATCTCTGCTTCTTACAATGTTATCAGAGATTATTTCCAAAACAGGGCGAGGACACAGCCGTTAGTCATTACCCTAAATGACCCGCATTTGAACATCTCATCCAATCAGATAAGTGGGGCATGCAGTTAAAAAGTAAAAGTGAAAAGGCCTCCTTTATAACAGCTACTTGTCTGACAAGGTGCTTGGTGCAGTGCAGTCAACTTTCTTACCTCTTTTCCACAATTTCCAGTGTGAGGTGCAACAGTTCCCTCTTACTCTTCTCTCGTCTTTTGATCATCTCCAAGATGGTGACAGCTCGACTCAGGTCCCTGCGCAGCTTCAGCATCTTCTCATACGATGCCTCATCATTCTTTCGATTCTGAAAACAGAGCAGCGATGACTCAATGCCAGAAGAGTTCCCATTTAAATTGAAACATTTTTAAAGGTTAAAGTGCTAAACGCTCAACCATTTTTAAATCTTTAATCTTAACATAATATTACTGTAGGAACAAAGATTTACCTGGCTCATCTGAACTACTGACTATAAATCAAATATGATTGGACTATACCAAAATCCATGGGAGCTACTGCTACAATGACTTTGGTGAAAAGGTATTACGAAGATTTTGAGTTTTTATCTTGGGATTATCTGGGATTTCTCCAAGGTATAAAAAGAACAATACGGGAAACCAAAAAACTCCCTAATCCTAATATGCACATAGATCAGCGTAAGTGATTCCTTTTTATGTGCCTTTATCTTCCTCATTCTCTTGGCCAAAAGGTCCTACCTTCCTAGTCTGCATCTTCTCCGTCCGTCGGCGAAAGGCCACGTAAGGGTCGCTGGTGCTCGAGCCATCCCTCTTCTCCTGCTTGACGTTGGGGAGGAGGCAGCCACCCTTGCAGGTTTTCCTCTTTCGGCTCCAGTAGTCAAAGACCTCCTTGATCAGTTCATCGTCCTCCTTCAGCAGCAGTTTGGCCTCCTGTAGACTGACGAGCTGTGGAGCAACACAGGCCAGACTGAGTCAGTGCAATGGCCTGAACCACATCACGCTGGAAATAACTGTTACACATAGCTGAATACTTAAGTCCAGGTGTTTCAAACAAGCAAGCTGCAGTCATTTTAAACAGCCAGAGACAACAAAACAGACTTTTGATTTGAAGCAGTTGTTGCTTTTAGGCACATCACAGAAACTCATTTTGTCTTTTCATAGTCACGTGGACTGCTTATTAATCAAAAGTAAGAATAGCTACTTCTAAAGAAACCACTGACAAAGGAAATGACAGACCTCTCAAATTACTAAAATAAAGGGTAAAACACATAACAACAGAGCAATGCAAAAAGTGACTCAGTGGTACATTTTATTCTGTGCAAAATAAATCCAAAGACGTGTTTGTGTCCGTACAAACCAGTACTTTCCCCACACAGGGTGACATATACCTGCTGTCCACTGCCTTTTTCCAGCCGGTCTATCATTTCTTCAAACTGCAAGGCGGTGATTTCCATTTTCTTCTTCAGCTTATTCACAAACGTATCATCCTCTGAATCTAGGTCATAGTCTGGCTGCTCTGTATCCAAACTAAAAGCTGTGAGATAAAAAAGAAAAAAGAAAAAAAGAGTTGAGTTACTGGAGAAACAGATGCAGCCAATACACACAATATTTCAAAGACATCGCCAAGAATAAGGCTGCTGAACTAAACAAAACGTCTCTTTTCTGAACAATACCAGCAAAGGCTTCTGTATCAAATTGATGAATCAATGTTAGATAACTATGACACATTTCAGTCAGCAAAGCCTAGACTTTATAATTCACCATCATTTTGTATTTAGCAACAGTGCCTTTCAAGCAAAGTCAATAACACAAGCCATGGGATATGAATTGCTGAAGCCTTTATCTTCAGCCAACTGCAGCCAAAGTTTGCTAAAAAAAAAAAAATAAATAAACGGCATTTTATCATAACAAAGCGCTGTGCTTCAGTTTAGTCGTGTGCTTTCACCCATTCAATAAGGCAGTACTTCAGGACAAATAGGAGTTTTGAATTTAATCTATTATTTGAACATAAATATTGCCCGTGGCTTTGTTTTTTTGGCCGTGCCAGTCTGACATTGAGATTCTGCAGAAAATAAATTAAAAGTGGCTGTCACTGCTGTGACCCACGGCTGAAAAAAATAAGATGTTTACTGCACAGTCACTATCAGAGCCCACTGTAATCAACATATTAACCTGTCAAAGCCAGTGGCATTTGAAAATGCTTGCAGTATTACCCTCACCACCCCTATATTTAAAATGTTAAGATGACTGCCAAATTATGGTGAAAATATCTGGAACAGCAGTCCCAAAGCTTGACATTTCGCTAATGCAAACAGTGCATCTAACAGCTGCAGTAAATGCCAAACAAAAAGACTTGATCTTAAGGTTTTGTTAAGAAAAACTGACTATTTTTTTCAATATTTTGTCCACATGAAAAAGCTCTAAGTGTAACGGCCAGAAAACAGATCACAAAATATAAATACATATCTAAAAATAAAAAAAATGATTTTAATTACTCACTGGTTTCTCATCAAAACTCTCAAACACTCAAATCTCTCAATCAGCAGAATAAACACCCTGAAACCATTCGATGCAGCCAAGCGGCAACAACATCACCACATGCTCACAGACCACTAACACAGCTAAGAAGATAATCCAGTTGCACACAGCCTGCTACTCACGCTGTATGTGAATAAGCTGCTTTGGCATTTTGAACTCCCCGGGGTAGAGGGACTCGTAGTGCGTGATGTTGCACTCTGCCTCGGGGACGGGGATAACCATGTTGTCCCGCTTCTCGCCATATACCTGCTGTGCCGAGATGGCCCGCTGGAGATGGTGCTCCTGGAATAGAGAAAGAAACTGCTCTTTAGAAACAAAAACAAAACAATGTAACGACTTCTGTACAGATCAATCTCTTGATTTCTCCAGAGACATTTTGTAGGCAAGCAATTTAAAAAATAAAAAAAGTTGGGATTATCAACTTGTAAACAAGATGGCTAAAAAAAAAAAACAAAAAACAAAAAAAAACATCTTCATTACATCCATACTCATTTTACACATCACACAGTTTTTCACTTCATTTCATTCTGTTATGGTATGCACCGCAGTGTGTAATGGAAACAATGAGCATGACTGATTTAGTTATTAAAACCAAAAGTTGTTTCATTATGAGGTGCATGATTTTTTTCCCTGTGCATGCACAGGACTAATAACCACAAACAGTCCAGATGTTAAAGCAAACCAAGTGCTCAAAGGATAGCACTTAACAGGATAATAAATGTGGTCTGTAGCCTCAGACCTCTCACATTAAAGAGATTACAGCCTAAACCTCTCACTCGATGAGTAGTATAATGAAAGCTTTGTGAGGACTGAACTGTGAAATGTTTACAACCATATAATAAAGTATCCATATGTAAAAGCTACGGATGCAGTACTGGCTAATATTAGTCTTTCCTGCAAATGTCACAGGCTGACAGAAGTGGGCCGTGTTTATGGTCTTGCTTGCTTTTATCAGTATACTGCCAAATATGATGGCAGCAGCTAATGTTTATCTGTTGTGTTGGCTCAATTCTGCACTGTCTAAATGTTGTTTTGATTCTGGTGATGAAGATTTCTTTAGTTCCCTGGCACAAAAGAAATAATACAAAAACACTGGCATTGGATATTGCTCAGCAATTGATTTTAAACATCTGTCACATTGCGAAATAGAGAATTGTGAAATTCTGAGCCAGATGTTTGAAATAGCCTGGCTGACAGTAGTTTGGAGTATTGTTTAGGGCTGTGCAATTAATTGAATTTTGATTTTGTCTCCAAAAGATCACAAAAACAGTGTAATCGACAAAAAACGATTATTATTTGAATGATGTCGTTACACTATGCTCTGTATACTCTCAGCCCTGACCCAGGAGGGAGAAAAGTCCCGGCATTTTATTTGTTAATGTCGGCCGCACCGCATGTAAAACACCGGTAGGGTTCTAGCCAGCGGTTGATCAGGTAGCTAACTGCTGAAGCCCGGCGCAACAACACCTCAGCAAGGTGCAGAGCCAGGCTGAGAGTTTCAGCAGTTAGCTACCGCAACGGATTGCTATTGTAACAGTTAGCTAGCGACATGGCCATTAGCCTTAGCAAGCTGTTGTTAACATTTATTTTCAAGAGATTGTAGAAATTATTTTAATATTGACCAAAATAATCGTGATTATGAATTTTCACATAATTGAGCAGCCCTAGTATTGTTTGTGCCTTTTTGTGCCAGAAAAATAAACAAACTGAACCAAGGTTTAGGGGTTTTTTTTTTAATTTTTTTTAATTTGGTCTTCTGTCAAACACCAAGATAGTAATATTATTTTTCTTAGGTGGGTTTCACAAAATAACATAACAATAGATGCCAAAAAAATGCACAGACTTCTGTTAAATGAGGCAACACAAACTCAACTATATGCTAACAGCCTCGCCTGGGCCCGTTTTGAGCCAGGAAACCCTGTAAACCAGTTTAAAGTCTGTGAGCCCTTCACCACACTAACTTTGAGTGATAGCAAATAACCAACATTTAGCCAGTGCAATGAAGAAAGAGGAAAAAAGAAAAGAAAAGAAAAATAATATCGACAACATAAAAATATCAGTTACTGCCATTTTTTTTTGTTGTTGCCAAAGTCAGTGCAAAGCATGATGGCAGTTGTTCAAAAACAAAACATTTCAAAACAGGAAAGGCCTGCTACATGAATGATCATCTCTCCATCCCTTGCCAAATCCTCAAGCTCACTGGCTTCATATGCTGCCTCCAACATTTCCTCTTCCTCTAGGGTGCATTCAACATCAAATTTAGGGACAATCATGTCAGCCATCAGGTCAAAATCATGTTTGTCTGAACTTCCTGCACCTCCTGGATATGAATCCCACCACTGTCCTCATCAGTTCCTTTTCCTTATTGTTTTCAGTGTTTGTGGCATTTCTTAGCTATCATTTTTAAATCAAAATTAAATTCATTTGTCTAAGCTTGTCTAGCAGGTAGAACATAATGTTTATCATAGTTTGTTGTGTCTATATAATGTATGCCAACACAGTAATGATGTCTCAGAGAAATGAGTCATCAGCAGGAGAACGGCGTAGGCGTACCAGCAAGTGCCCTGCCATGTCAGTGAGTTTGGAAAGGTGAGCTTCACAGTCGGCCGAGTTGGACTTTTTAGCATGTGTTTTGTGGCAAACACCTCATTTTGAGCACCCCTCAGGTAACCCCTACTATCATTCACAACAATGACTCATTTTTATTTACTGAACCTCTCAGGTGGAACAAGTCACAAAGCGAGCCAAAACAAAACTAGTTTGCAGAAATTCTGCTGCCTGTGCTGAGCCAGTGGATCATATTTAAATACCTGCAAGTTTTTTCAGCTGCAAATCTGATACTCTAACTTGGCAGCAGAAGCAAAAACGTGGGCAAATGACTCAGACGGTTTGACTTTTGAACTCAGCAAGTACAAAATGTTTTTGTATTACACAATTGATATTTGCCTGAAAAATGTGATGCTTGAAAGAATCTCAAAAAATATGAACACCCCCCCCCCTTTTAATAAAACACAGTGTTTAAATAGGATATTGCTGTTAGGTGTTGAAAAGTAGTGTTATTACTAAATGACAGGAGTCTAAGCAAAGCTCTGCCCTGGTATTAAGATCTGCATCAAAGACACTGCAGCTTATTACCACTGCACGCTCACACCACAGCGCACAATGTCTGTAGGCCTATTATTTCTGGTCAATGCAACAGATGGCCAATCAAGTCAAACGGACTCAAGGCCCTTCTTGCTCTAACAAGTATTTTAACAGAGCTCCTACTCATTTTACACATCACACACTTTTTTCCTCAACTAGAGTTTCTTGGCTGGATTCGAAATATGGGTCAATGTTAAGAGATTCCAACTGTGGCTTGGAAATATGACCATAAACACACATTTCCTCACAACAATTCAGTTTTATACACTGCCACACTTGCCTGGGTGTCTGAACTGCCTTAAGTATAATTCAAAGCCATGAGGAGCTCTGCATGGAGTAACAGGGGAACCATATCAGAGCTGTGAACTGGCATCAAAGGACACAGCATGTGCCCAGAGCTGAACCATCTGCCCCTTGTAAACCCATCAAGCTCCGCATTGTATACTCCGTCTACGCAAAGAAAACAGCTTATTGTGTCAACTGTGAAAGTGTTCACCATGAGGATTTAGACACCATCCATAACCTACTAAAGCCCAGCAAGTCCTGCATGCTGTGGGCTCTAAACAAGCACAAGAAAGAAATACACAATTTTTACCAAGCACCAACCTAATCACAAACTAAAGCTTAAATAGTATTCTCAACCAAGATCAAATTTGGCACAGGCACACAAATCACAGGGTCAGGACAAAAACAAAGTGCCGGATTTGGCTGCGAGTGTGTGCAGACTGGGCTGCCACACTTATTAAAAATTTCACACAGCCATGTTCACTTCCCACAAACACAGAACTTCCCGCAAATTAGCCAACAGCTTTGTGTCATCGTACATTTAAAAACCCCTTCCTCGGCTAAACCCAAACTGCAGAAACTGTGGTTCTCTGAGCTCAGTGACTTCAAACTTTAAAACTTTTAAACAAGCTTTGCGTGCACGTTTTAGAACTGTTCCACTCTAAATTAAAAGTGCAGTTTGAGCTTTTGGAACACCAGCCTTTACTGATAATTACAAGCAAAAATTGCAGTATATCCATGGAAGAAATCAAACATTTCTTTCTTCTGTCCAAGCTAGTGAAATACATTTCTTACAAAGCTTACAGAAATTTTGTTTGGACCATTCAGCAATCGTTACAGTTCACAGACTACTGCTTTATCAGAGTGTTGCTGGCTGACATGACCTTTTGTAAACTCCATGAATTCACGCAGTAAACAGACGCAGTAAAGATATGTTTTCTCATGAAACAGTCACAAAAACTGCCCTCTGTGAACACCACTGTCTGACATGCCGATGAACCCAGAAGCTCTGCGAGGTAAGGAACCTGCATAAAGCGTGCACGTAAGGAGCCAATTAAACCTGAGCCGGGCCCAGACCCGCCTTTGCAGGCTTCTATAGAGGATATTGCCTTGGCAGGCTGCAGCAGGCTCCCCTGAGCCTTCTCTGACCTAAAGATATCCTGATCTTTCACAGCTGTGATCCTCACAAGCATGGTTCACAGTCTGGGATTTCCTCTGCAGAGGAATTGGGCGAGTGGGGGGGATAAAGGGATTTTGTGAATGGCACATGAGTACAAGTGAACCAGGTTATTACGGGACCTACAGCAACAACCTGTGTTTGCCAAACTTTCAAGTTGACGTGTCATTATGTTGTTTGCACTTTTTACAGTTTAAAGATGCTGAAAATGCCTCGACTTTATTGTCTTTCTTCCAAATTAAGTAGAAATAAAAAATTAGGAGGGATTTTAAATAAATGCCCTATTATGTTATTCCTTATGTTGCGATAGTGAAATGTGCATATGAAACACAGCCAAAGGTTCAAATAATTAGTTCAGCATAGGTACAAGTATGATACAAGACCTGATGATCAGGCTTCAGACTTATCTAAAGGCTCAGTTTTTTTTTTCTGGCTCTGTATGACATCAGTGAAAGCAGATATCCCTCATACGGTCATCTCAGGGACGCAGCTCAGGCTCTAAGCACAGCAGCCACTCCCAACTTCAGTAACCCTTCTGTTTGTGAGGTGCAGCCAATAAGAAGAAAGCAGTTTCAGGCAAGGGAAGAACTGAGGGCCCGCAACAAGGCCCAGTACAAAATGCATGAAATTATTTTGAACAGTGGATCATGCAAAGCCATTCGAATGGACTCCAAGATCAAAAATATAGAGCTGCAAGTGAGCCAAATGGGTCCCCTTTAATGCTGGTCATTAAACGATGCACAGTAGGCACGTCAGGGGAACTGATGCATAGGAACCACGTCAATGTTACATTTGTTAACTATACCCCTTTTTCTATCCTTATGAAAGCATTCATTACACAATTAAAATCCAGAAGCAGCTCAAAGGCAAGCCTGGTGTGAGCAACTATCAGTTGTTTTAACTTTATAGTAAGAACATGTCCAGAGCTGGTATCCTAAGATAATGTGCCCATTGTGGCAATCCTCCCTAAATAATCTTCACAAAGGCTCTGCAGTGTAGCAGCCTAACAAGCAAAAGATCCCTGGTTCAGTCCCAGGACGAGAGACAA
Source organism: Cichlasoma orientale (assembly GCA_034780415.1). Lineage (NCBI taxonomy): Eukaryota > Metazoa > Chordata > Actinopteri > Cichliformes > Cichlidae > Cichlasoma > Cichlasoma orientale. The sequence continues at coordinate 302,949 of JAVDPK010001486.1, forward strand.
ACCCCACGGGGTTTGTGTCAGGAAGGGCATCGGGTGTCAAAAGTGACCAAATCAAATATGTGGAGTTACCTGCTGTGGTGACCCCTTGTGAATAAGGGAGCAACAACAATTTAACATTAGTAGGATCATGTTTGGGCATTAGCACACTGTATGTGCAACAATGTACTTTGTAAGTTATTTGATTTTATTTATTAGATTTAGTCTCATGACATCTCTCGTGCAAAGTGGGTACAAATGACTGGTTACAGAGTAGCTTGTAACTGCTTTTCACCCGAGAAAACACAATCTAATATTGAACCTCCGATTCTCTTGTTCTTCCCACACAAAATGTTCTGGGACTCAGTGGCAGTTCTGCTTTCTGTCATGGTCACAGATGCAGATCGAGGAGAGACAAATGAAAATCTATTTTTCACAGCACCACGCGTTCCCTCCATTAAATGTTTCCAAGAAAAATAGATGACTCCAATAAAAGTTGCCATGGCAACAAAAGTGTGGCCTCCAGCAGGTGCTTTCAGCTCAACGTGCCCAGAGGAAGGCGAGGAAGTGAGGATGGTGCATTTTAGTAAATTCAAGAAAACACACTGTATAAAAGCCACAAAGTGCTGTAATGCATGCAATAAGACTGGGGGGGGGGGGGGTACTTCTCCAAAGATAAACGATTTATGTTTAACAACACTTATAATTCAATAGACAAACAATGCTTCACAATCAACCATCACAAAACACCGCATCACACAGGTCCACAGGTGCTGCACAATCAGTATGGGGATGTGCTCCTTTAATTGAATGCTAATGTTGTCATCCATGCAAGCCCCCTTTAAAGTATTAACATTTTAAACTTAAAAAGTGAACTTGAAATGCTCTAGGGATGGGCCTTCCATGCACATCTGTGGTAGAGTTTTAATATGTCAGTTTGATTTGGCTTCGTTTGCACCAGACTTTTTTTTTTTTGGGAGGAGATTCACACAATTTTTTTTGATGGCTGTAGTTTTGTATGGCTTTTTATGTTTCGCTCGTTTGTACAGGAGCATCTAATTTCGCTGTGGCACACACGTTTCAGTTTTTTCCGCCTTTACTTCCCCTGACATTATGGAACAAGTGAGCATAAAGGTAACAGCCACTGGACCACACAAACTGTTTACACTATGTGGGACGTGGTGCAAGCTGAGACAATTAGTAGATGAAACATTGCGTGCCCTGTTCTGTTGCAAATCCATTTTCTATCATCAGAAGTAAATGAATGCTTGGGGGTTTGAAGGGTTAAACGCTGATGAAGTCAGTCACTTGACGACATTAAAAAAAAAAGTCCACCAGCTTTAGAGTCTGGTTACACTTGCAAGCTAAAATTGTGAATTAGAGAGACAATGAAAGTCACACATATGCATTTTGACACCACAAACACTCACAAACTGTGCCTGCTGATAAAGTTAGATCAACATAATTCTCAGCCAGCATGTGGGCATTTAGTCAGTGTAGCAACACCCCACTGTTGCTGGACAGGATGTGGGTCAGGGAGCTAAGCCATGCACAGGCTTGTAGTAAAACCGTCCTCTTTATCTCTTCTGTCACACTGTTATGTAATTCTGCTGTGTGTGTGCACCGTAGGTTGAGGAGAGTAGGAGAGCAGGATTTTGGCTTACTTTGCACCCCATCTGTGCTTTGCGTTTGCATTTGCTGAGGCATCTTGGGGGTCCTAAAAGTGACTGTGAAGAATTCGGTGGAGCCGACCAAATGAGTTTGCTAAGTAATACATGATCAACTGAAATCAGAAATAAGCACCTTTAAATGCAGGGGAAAAAAAAAATGAAATGAGGAGCTTTGTGGTCAAATATATTACAGCATAATCTGTCAACAGGCTAATGTAAATGCCTGTATTTGCATGTTATTTGAATGTATGTATTACTGAATACTACCTCAGTACAAGTGAGCAAAAGCAGGACAAAATAGAAAAATTGTAACCAGCTAAACTCCAGGAAAGTTAAAAAAAAAACAAACAATTCAAACTACTTCCCTAAAATTAACTTACTGGTAACACCACTAAAATCTTTTAGTTGAATTGATATAAT
>JAVDPK010001488.1:24634-54211 GCA_034780415.1 Cichlasoma orientale
GCACCACACAAGCCGAGGGACAGTGAACAGACCCAAGGACCAGGAGGGATACCGGCCAGCACAATCCGGGCGCCCAGGCACAGCCCCAGCGGCACAGGGCGGCCCGGCCCAGAAAGCCAGCCTTGATATCCTGAGTTTTTAATAATAAAAAGAAGTACAAGTCTACCTCTTGCCTTTGAGTCCTGCATTGTGGTACTCCCTGCCTTGCCTGCCGCAGCAGCCGTGACACTGTGTTAACCTTTTTTGATTTTTTTTCCAAGTTATGGAATAAAAGGCTTGTTAGATAATGTTTGTAATGTCGTCATTTTAGATTGAGAGAAAGTGTGTAATATAGATAATGATGCTGAAAAGATAATTTACTGGATTCAAATTTAGAATCTGTTTTAATTTTGATTGATGTACATTTGGGAACATTTATTTATGTATATTAAAAATAGTAACAAATATGAAAATACAATTTAAATGTTACATTTAAGCGATCAAATAGTGTTTGACTAAAAGAAGTTGAGTTAAAGTGACCAAATTGCACTGGAGAGACATGATTGCAGAGCTTAATTTACTTTATTCAAACACATTACAATCATTCTGTAACAACACAAAATACTTTAGTTCAGTTAGTATACCTGATTTGTGTTACATTAACATAACACAGGGGATTACTGCCAACACAAAAACACTGTGTGCAACCAATGTCCACAATTGAATTGAGTAAATCCAACAAGTTTTTTTTCTTCAGTGTATGATACACACAAAGTCTCTTTTGACAGCAACCCTTGATGGCAATACAGGCAACCAAGAGATAACAGTCCTGATTTTGAGACCTACAGATTCCCCATTAGTAGGTTACAGCGATGGCAGTGAAATAAGTTGTTACCAGCCAGAAGATGTTAATGATTCTTGTCCCATTTGAGCCTGTGGTTTTTCTCCCCATCTGCAGTACAGTCTTATGTTTTCTTATGTTCAGGCACTAAAAGGTTCTGGTTATGTTTAGGCACTGAAAAATACTTGGTTAAGTTAAAGCCCCAGTCACACAAGCTAGACCAGTTGGCCAGTATTCCCAACCTATTATAAATGATTGCTGGAGGTTGCTGGCAGTCTCTGTGAAATAAAATGCTAAGCCCCAGTCATGCAAGCCTAAAGAGTGCTCAGTGAGCTCATGGTAACCACTGGTCTCTAGGAAAAAAAATACTTATTCTCTTACAGGTTGGTAAGTGGTTGTGGGAAGTCACTTGCTGTTGCTACTGTAGGTGAAAGCCTGCAACCTGCAGCAACTACAGTACTTGCCAACCAGTTGGGAAACATGCAATTTTTTTGACTGGTCTCTGGACCTGTGGAACTGAAATCTTCATCACTAAAAACTATTTTGGGCAGATTTAGGCACTAAAAACTTGAATCCAGTGGCTTTAACAAAACTGCATTATTTGACAGTCCAGGAATAAAAATACGCTGGGTTGTCCACTCTGTGGAAGCAAACCAAAGCTCTGTCCCAGATTACTTTCTGAATTATCAGGTCTGGTACGCTTTCTCTTTGCTGAAGTGGGTCAGTACCTTGGCAGAGTAGTAAATAGAATCATCAGCACTAGCAGTTATATATATATATAAAATATGTGTAAGTATGTAAAACTTAGCAGGAAGAAATTGACCCGTTTCAACCCTTGGCTTTCCTCAGTGTTTTGATACCTTGACAGAGTAAACTTTAACTTCAGAGTTTGTATGAGCAGTTTAAACTTTATGTACATAACCGCTTTAATTTCCCTAGATAGCGATGCAAAAGTGGGATATAATTATATAATGTAATTAGCCAGCAGAGGCACAGGAAATTAGACTGGTATCTTCAAATCTTGAGGGCACTGATAAACTGTATCAGCTCATATATTATAACCTTCAGTAAAACCTGTAATGTCATACGTTGTTTCTTCAGTGGTGAGACTCAACACTGAAATTGTACATTAAATTTTAATGACCCCAGATTTTTTTTTTTTTCAGCTAATGTGAAAAAAAAAGCAAGATAATGACACATATAAGACCAAAATGTCAAGAAATGTCTTTAAGTCAGGTTAAATTAAATAATGAATAAGCGATTAGGGAACACACTGCTGCAACGCCGTCCATGCTGAGAAACAGATCGATTGTGCCGAGGTCTGACTTCAGAGAGAAACTGGTATTTTCACGCCGAGAGTTACCAGACTCACCGCTCTCCCATCTGCTTCCTTATTGACAAGAGATCAGCATGGTTCAGAGAGGATCAGTATCCTGGAAATGTCAAAAGTGTCACAGTGAATCAATTCAAATCATCAGGTCAGGACCGCATAAAGACCACAGCTTAGAACCACTATGAGAGAAAGAGAAGTGCACTTCAAGGGTGTAAAGAAGCCGCCGACTATATGAATAAATTCCCCCTAAAACCATTTAATGCTACCTGAAAATCAGAGCGGTGGTTCATCCTGTGATTCTGTTGTTCATTTGAAATTGTTCAGTACATTGATAATAAACAGCCAAAGGCCTTCATTCATCTAAAATCCATCCATCCATCTTCTTTAGCTTATCCTTTCAGGGTCGCTGGAGCCTATCCCAGCTGTTGCAGGGCTAATACAGAGAGACAGACAACTGCACTTGTCAATTTGCACTTATGGACAATTTAGAAACACCAATTAACCTAACCGCACTAATTGCACGTCTTTGGACTGTGGGAGGAAGCTGGTGTACCCAGAGAGCACCAACACAGAAAGGGCACGGCCAGATGGTGGATTTGAACCCAGGACCTTCTTGCTGCGAGTCAACAGTGCTAAGCACTGCACCACCAAATTCAGAAGACAGACCACCATGCCGATAAATCCTGCCAGCCTGTGAGTCGCTGCTGTATTATAACATTTCAGCCACACATGCTGCAAAGGAAATGTGCTGCAAAACCAAAGAGGCATTCTTCATCACATTATGTGCTCGCAGATAGGGGTAGTGTGAAAGTTCACTTGTGTACCTGCATGAATGTATCCCTTAGGGCTAATTACTGGACTTGAAGTTAACTGTGTTGGAGTCAAACAGATATACCTATAAAGAATTTGGGGCATGTTTGTTTAAAATCACGTTGGTGGTTTATGACAACTAGTTTTGGCAACCGAGGATTGGACCACCAGGGTCTGTCTGACTGCCGACCAAACCACATAGCACTGTACCCCTACAGATCCTGACGCAGGTGGTGGGATCAGATGAGGGTGGCGGCTGGGCTCCATGAGCTGACCTCCAGATGTGCGCCTTTATCTTCTTTTTGATATCAGACTGTGAACTGTGTTATTGTGTGTAGGCTCTTGGCCCAACAGGGTTTTATTGCTGCCTGTTGCTTGGGCATGATCGTGACAGAGCTTGAGATTGGTTTTTTTTGGCATCTTCATGTGGATGGCGATCTCAGAACATGGGTACATAATTTGGCACATTTTCTGAAAATGCCATTTTAATTGTCACCAGCGATTGAAGATTGGTTTATGTAAAGAACATACCACACGGGTATAAATAACTGACCCCTGTCAGCGGTAGAGTTGACAGTGACATGCTGTTTCACCTTTAACTAGCAGGCTATTTTACTTCCTGAAAGCAAAGCAGACAAAAAAACTAGAGTGGATGCAGCAGTACTAAAGATGCATGCGCAACGTATACCCTCACTGATGATGCTGAGAACACATGTGCAGCAAAAAGTAATACCAGAGGTCACCGATGGGTACACTTCTTAATATTTATTAAAGGGCAAACGCATCTATAAGCCATGCTGATGACAATGCACGAGACGTGTTTAACATTCAAAGTTCAGTGCGGTTACCTTGTAAAACACCTGTGCAGCAGCAGTTAGGAGTGTTATACATGAAGCCCTGCAGTAGCAGATTAGGAGCAAACATAATGGAGAAAATGTGGTCTCAGTCACTTGGTGTGATTCTTTGTGCAAGAACTAAAAACTACTGATCTCCTGGGTTTTCATCTAAACAGTCTGTATAGTCGACCCATGATGATTGGACCTGAGAGGCAGGCATGAAGGAACTCACATAACCAATTTGTACATTTGTGCTGAGCGGAGAAGCAGCTCAGAATGAACAACACAGCCAATCATGAGGCAGATGGACAACTGAGAAAATCCACATTAGTCCTCCAGTCCTGTCAGCCGAGACGAAAAGTCAGAGACCGCAGCAGCACAGGCTTGCCGGTACTGAACAGCTGAAGACTGGAAAATATTAGCCTGGTCTGATGCGGGGCTGATGTGGCTGACAGTAAAGTCTGACTTTGCCATCAACACCATGAATCCAGGGATGCGGCCTGTTTGTTGGGAAAACAGAGACTTCTGCTGGTGATGTTCTACTGAAGTGTTTCTTTTCTTGGCACACTTTAGGCTCCTTAATACCAGTGAATCATCATTTGAATACCACGGCCTATCTGAGTGAGTGATTGTTAATGCCATTTAAAAAAATATTAAAGTCAACATTTTCAAGCTGAAAGTTCACGAGTTTTAAAACAAGGACCCAGACATGAACAGAGCCTACAGGAAAGCAGCGATCAGCCTCAGACATTAGTTTAGTACAGCAAGTGTCAGCACCAACCAATCTGGACATTTATATTTTTGTTGTTCTCATTTAGCTCAGACGTGCCATGCATCACAGCTGACGGGGAAAGCGTGAGAGTAGCTTCTGTCTCACTTTATAAACGGGAGAGCACCCAGAAATTGAGTGATGCTCTGTCTCTCTTTCTATTTCTCTCTCAGCCACTGCTGAATAGTACTTTAAACTGCTGCAAATGCATAATTGGCACAGCACATGCCACAAATAAAATAAATAAATGTATAAATAAAATTAGATGAACCCTCCCTTTAATATTGAAGTTTTAATAAGCATTTTAAGGGACTTTAGTAGTAACTAAGTTCCTTCAGTTTCAATAATACAGGTAAAGTTCCAGATATTTGTAAGAGTAATCTGTAGAGATCCACAATCTGGTGGATGAAGATATAATAAAGGGCTTGTTGTTTCTCGCACTTGCTTTCCCCAGACTGAGTGAGCTTTGCCAGAAGGAGTGGATTTTTTTTTAAACCATATTTACAACCATATTTTTAGGACCGATTAGTCTCTACCAAGCAGCAACCTCAGGGCTAAAAAATAAACCCATGCAGAAGCGACCACTTGACATTCTCTCCAGAAGTGACCCTATTCCTCTATTTACTCTATTAAATTTTAACTTTAACAGGTGAATAAAGCACGTCCACAGCCTGGCACATAAACACTGCTTTGTTGTCTGTAACCAGTTTCTCTCTACAGCTTCATGCTGAAAGATCTATTTATAAACGGAACAGACTTCACACAACTCCATCATTAAGACACGGCAGAGTCTGATGGTTTACAGTTCAATATTTCATTGAATTAATGTTTTTTATTATTCCCATTTTTGTTTTGTTCACCTTTCTTTGATAGCACGGTGAAGGTTAGACAGGAGAGCAGGGAGAGAGAGTGGGGGAAGAGGCACAGCAAAGAGCCTCAGGTCAGGCCACTGCTTTTAGCCCTGCAGCATATCGCCTAATCAACCCAGTGAGCTAAAATGGTGCCTTAAGCTAATGTTGAAAAGACTGTTTTTTTTTGTTTTTCATTTTTTTCTAGCTGCAGCCCTGGTGGTGTTAAGGGTCTTAGAGCAAGTAATGAATAAATACAAAAACAGAATTCAAAGGTAGCCTTAGTTTATATGCAAATTTGATATAAGGTCAACAAGTACAAATGGGTACGCTGTTTTAGTCCCATACATGCTTATAGAACAATACGATAGGGGAAAAATCAAGGAATAATGTTGCATCTAATTCTAATTTCAAGGTTATTTATATAGCACCAAATCACAACAACAGTCACCTCAAGGTGCTTAATACTGTAAGGTAAAGACCCTACAGGAACCAGGAAAAAAAAACTATCAGCAAGCAGGGTGCCGTGATGGGAAGGAAAAACCTTTAACAGGAAGAAACCTCCGGCAGAACCAGGCTCAGGCAGAGGCTGCCGTCTGCCACGACCATTCGGAGGTGATGAGGAAAAGAAAAGAAGAAAAAAGGAGAGAATATGGAGACAGGACAAAATACAAATGAAAAGACAGCAAATTTTAATGACATGCTGCAGTGGTACACAAACACTGAAAGGATGAGTGCTCAGTGCATCACATGAAGTCCCGCAGACGTCTGACCCTATAGCAGCATCACTCAGGGATGGTTCAGGATCGCGATTAGCTTCATCAAATAGGAACCTTTTGAGTCTGATTTTAAAACTAGAGAGGGTGTCTGTCCAAATCCAAACTGGGAGCTGGAACAGGAGACGGGCCTGATAGCTGAAGGCTCTGCCTCCCATTCTACTTTGAGAAACTCTAGAAAACACAAGTAAGCCTGCACGATGGGACTGAAGCGCTCTCTTTGCATAATATCATAATATGAGGTATATATGGCTTTTAAGATAAGAATCTAAATTTCTTATTGGTGCTCATGGCCCTGGGAAACACAAAGATGCTATTAAAAGACTTCAGTCCCTCCTACTGTCCACGCACAGAGGTCTGAAGGAAAGGTGATGCTATGTTTTGGAGAACTGATTGGTCAATAAGTGGTGATTTCATACCTGTTGATTTCTAATCTGGAGCATGCTCTGTTCGCAGCTTAAGTTACCATGGTGATGTAAGAAGTGAACTGCCTGTGTAATGCCTGGCTTGACCCTGAAGTTACCTGGATGAAATGAAATCCTGCTTTGCAGCGCAGGCCTCTGGCCCTGCAGCTGCAAAACAAGTCCCAATCATCACCTCTCCACTTGACAGCTGGTATGAAGCGTTTGTGCTCATATGCTGTGTTTAGTTTTCACCGAACGTGCCACTGTGCATAGTGGCCCAACTTCTCCCCTTTGGTCTTGTCTGTCCAAAGGACATTGCTCTAGTTTTGTGGTTTGTTCAGATGCAACTTTGCAAACCTAATCCATGCTGCCAAACTCTTTTTAGAGAGAAGAGGCTTTTTCCTGGCAACGCATCCAAAAAGGCAACTTTTTTTTAAATGTACTGTCATGAACTTTAAAATTTAACATGGTCACTGAGGCCTGTAGAGTCTGAGATGTAGCTCCTGGGCAAACAAGACTGAAAATATCTTGAGTCAGTTGGATGTGTTTTTACGACAGTGTCTTAAATCAATAAAATATTGTCTTTGACTCTCTTTGCATTCCCCGAAGGCCGCGATGAATAATTTAAATCACCCACAACAGGAGCAGTCAATGGACAGTACCAGTGTTAAGTAGTATTTAGCCTCTGCGCTGCAATACTGTATTTAAAACAGCTGTTTGATTCAGATCTACAACTTCTTATCTCTTTTTAAACCACCCCAATAAGAGTAGAGTGTTGCTTGCAGAGCATGTAAGGGGAGGCAGGGTGCTTTCCACACAAAGAGGTGATTAGGAATGAAGCTGAAGAATGCGGGTAAGCACTCGAGCTGAATTAAAGCAAACATGCCTAGTTCTGTCCCAGTTCCATACCACGTAATGATAATGAATGATGATGATGGGATCTGAACGTGGGGTGCACCAAGATACTGGCATGTGCACTTAATTTGCATGATTTTTCAGTGAGCTTTTGATGGATACATTAGTTTCACAGTGTGAATGGAGGAGCTGCTAAGAGCCAGAAAACATTTAAATTAATTTTGGATGGTGTCCAATAAGCCCCAGGAAAATCTCAGAAAATAAGGTACTAGACGTGTCGTAGATGTACGCATCTGAATGAGTCTTCAGCTCATCTCAATGCATCTTTTATGAGGCTTTGCAATTTGCTAAATAAAGTCGTTTTTGTACAGCTGAGCACTGCAGCAGACGTCACTCAAGTTACAGGAGGAAATAATCATTTGACAGCAGTGGATTAATCGATATTTGGCGCTGGCATTTATGGAAGGAGTACTGTGAATGTGAGTGAATGTTTGAATGTATGTGTCATGAAAGAAAAACTCACCCAATGCAAACCTGTGGCTTACCGATATGTTTTCAGTGTTTTAGCCAATAATGGAGCTCTGTGACTCAGACGATTTCAATTGTTCAGGCTTTGTGGAGTGTGTTGTCCTTACTTTGGATATTCATCCATCCATGCAGCCACCTGATTGGGTGGAAATTATGAGGGAAACACAAGGATTCAGATTCCTTGTTGTCCGCCTCAGTGCGTCGTTGTAACTGTAGTGATATAACGTTAAATGTATATTATGCATCAAAAGCTTTTATGCTTATTGTATGTGTGAGATCAGACATTTAAGTTTTCTAATAATGGATTCCCCCTTTAGGTACTCCACACTGATTTGGTCCACTGCCTATTATTCCTTAACTGCTTTACTTTACAAAGGTAAATTTAAAACTGAGGATTAGTCACACATTGTTCTTTACTTTTCTCTCATTTTAACCGGAATGCGTTTCATTTGCATGCATTCATTCCTTTTCCTCGTGGTTATATTTTGTCCAAATATAATTTTATGGAAAGAAGGTAGAAGGTATTCACACAATTTAAATAAATAGTCTGGTATATATTTCTGAAATAGCCCCACTTCATGTCCCCATGTCACACCCTGCTGAGTCAAAAGTACAATGATAGGCATTAGAACAGGGCCCTAAGGATTTATGGTGGTGGTGGTGGAGCAGATGGGAGAGGAAAGCATCTAGCAGAAGCTGGAGATGTTTAGAAAGCAAGTTGGATAAAATGAGAATGGCACCGAGCGTTAACATGGGGACAGGGCTGGGCTCGTCACCAAACATGTCTTCGACCTCACAGGGTAAGAGGCTGAAGATTAGAGCCCAGAGACCGGCTCACAAAACATTACTGGATCGGAATGAAGACAACAGAAGCGACTTTTCAGCGTGACAAAAATAATGCTACAAAAAGCCCAAACAAATGGAATGTATGCAGATGAGCGAGCACAATTCTTCCTTAATGAACTCACTCAAGTGTAATTTTGTTTTGAGCTAGTCTGAAAGGTCCATCATTTGACTAGTTGTTTTCTTCAAAGCCAGTTATATTTATGTGTTGAATCGCTACATAACTTTTCCATTTCTCTTTTCTTCTTTCTTCACTTTTTTCCTTTCTCTTAAAATGTCTTGCTCAGTCCACTCTGCTTCTTTCTTTTTTTTCTTTGTTCATTTTTTCCTCCACTTTTTTCTCTGCTTCCTGTGTCACAATGAGCACAATTTTACTCACAGCAAACACCAAACTCTCTGTGTGTGTGTGTGTGTGCGCGTGTGTCATTTACAGTATGTTACCGCAGCATGCCTGGGCTGCAGAAAAGCCTCAGGGGTGTTATGAGTGGCACTTAAAAAGGGGAAACTGTCGACCCCTCTGTTACCTGCTACTGCTTTGAAGAAGGAAACCCTGTGAGATGAAAACACTTACACACACACACCTACACACACACAGCTGAACTGCACATATAATGCAGACCCAGTGTAGCAATGGATCCTATGTTCAAGCAAGATGAGAGCATCCAGATCTATGATGTCAGATGTAAGTTGCATGTATGTACTTTTGTATCCACACAGACATAAAACCACAAAGACATTCACTCACACAAAACTTGATTTTATAAAGATGCAGGTACAAATATTATGTGCAAAAATGCAAATACATACACATGAATGGAACTAGTTACAGTAGAGGTCAAAAAACATAATAAATATTATTTTTTTCATCATCAATCAAAATTTAAATAAATATTAGCACTGTTCTAAAATGATATTATTCAAGTTAATGAAAGCAAAGTAATAAAAAACTTTGTATCCCAAACATCCAGTGATCACAATAAGAGCTCAGTAACCAGTGTGCTAGAATAGAGGATATTGATGTTACTGTTAGCAAATCTAGTAGAAAGTGTTTTCTTGGAATGACTTATCTGCACCTGTAGGATGTTACTTAATTTCTCTCGTTTGGTTTTGTTCCACTTTTTTTCCAGTTTATACCACAGCCCATAAACAGCAATGTGCTTCTTAGCCACAACTTTGTCCTGAGTTATGTTGTAGAGTGTCTTGATTGGGTTCAGAGCAGGACTCTGGGCAAGCCGTTTTATTATTTCAATGTTATCAGCTTCAAGGAAGTGCTCAACCCATTCTGCAGTGTGACAAGCTGCACTGACTTGCATAGAAATTGCTGGCTGATTGGAAGCTAATGGCAAGGAATGAAATATGTGCTGGTGAAGGAGCTTCCAATAAATATTAGCATTCACCTTGTCATGTACCTGTATCAGGAGTCCAGCTCCTGCAGCAGGAAAGATTCCTTGTATTACAATGCTTTCTCTGACTTGAAACATGATGTTCCCTGTCTGAAAAATAAATAAATGAAACTTGCTCCTGTCACTTAAAGTGAAAATTGGACCAGTTCTCTTCTGTTCTCTTGGGTTTGGTCAGTCCAGGATCCCTCAGGTACCGACACTCTGCACACCACCAAAGAACTTCAGCAGTGAATTCAGTCCATTCAAACTACAGTGTTGAACCATTTCAACCATTTTGTGGGTGGCAGTAGCTCAGGAGGTAGAGCATGTCATCTACTAACTGGAACGTTGGTGTTTCAGTCCCCAGCTGCCCCAGTCTGCATGCCAAAGTATGTTTGGACAAGAACTCAACTTCGAGTTGCTCTGATGTCAGATAGAAAGCACTTAAGATAAAAAAAAAAAAAAAGAGTTTGTTGCAGAGAGCAGTCATGATCTCTGGTTTCCTTTGCATTCTGTCTAAAACAGATGATCATTTTAACATAACTGTAAATCTGATATTCTAAGAATTAGGCACTTGAACCATCCAACTTCTCTTAGGCCCTTTTTCCATCAAATGGGTTCCGGTGCCGGTGCCAGTATTTGAACCGTTCAGCAGTTTTTCCACTGTGAACGCACTCGGTGCTCAGCCGAAAAATGGGTTCAACTCTGGCCCCGCAAGCTAGCTGGTCTCGAACCAAGAACGCATGACGCAAGCGGCAAAAGAACGTGACTCTGCGGTCACAACATTTGTTTGTCTGTGTTTACCTCTGTGCTGCACACAGATGCTGCAGTATTTTTGTTTGGACCGTAAAACATGTTTGCAGCACAAGAAACGGGAGCGTATTCTCCCACGTTTGTGCCCTTCGGCTGCCGTGTCCAGACGAGAACCCGCCCACACTCAAACGTAAAGGGTCAGTTCACAAAGCACGTGGAAACGCAGGCCCGTTCTTAAGTGTTTTGCCGGTTCATTGAAACCAACACCAGCACTGGCACGAGCACCGGCACCTCAGCGGTGGAAACGTAGTATCAGAGTTGCTCAATGTGTCATCCCTTCAGCCTCCACAGGAATTGTGGCGATTTGCTTAGGGTTTTGTTTTTTAGGTTATTTTTAGGGGTGCCAGCCAGGTCCAACAACAAATGCTAGCTTCAGCTGTCACATCCACCCATCAAGAACTCGCTCGCTATTGTGTTAAATGACTGTTGTCAGTTTACAGTCAGATAATTAAAGTTAGCACAAGATTAACAAAAAGAACTGTGAAATATCCAGAGCCCTCTCATCTTGATCACAGTTCACTTTCTGTTTGTTATATTGTGATACAGAATATTATTAAGTTATGATTACACTTCACTTATTGATTTAGGACCATTTTAAATGGGAAGAAGCAGTTATTTTGAAATCTACAATTTTAATTTTATTTCTACTGTAAACCCAGATAAGTACACTTGCTAATACAACTACAAAAAACAAACAGTGACACACACACACACACACACACACACACAAGTTTTGTTTTGTTACCTGAGCACAGCATCTGTTAAGTCACTGGGGGAAAACATTCATAAATAAATTAAGGAACAGTTGTTTTTATTTCCATCTCTATCCTGATTGCAATGATATGAGGCACACATGCATACTGAGCTCCTATGATGGTGTGATTCTAAAGGAAACCGACAAATAAAATTAAGCTGTTATGCGGTCCTTTCCCTTGGTAATACCTCGGCGGCATTATGGGCAATGCACTCAAGCAAACACTTTCAGCACTTTCAGACAATGATGGAGATAGTGGGAGGCAGTCACAGGACTCACATTCACTTTAGATGTTTTAATTTGGAGGCTGTCTGTAAATTACTTTGTTTTGAGATGCCTTCATTAGGAGATGATAACTGAAAAAGCATTTCTGTCACAATTGAGTTTAGAATTCATTTTGAGTGAGAGTTTTTAATTATTCTGTGCATTTAACTGCTAACAATGCATTTTCATGCATAAGCCATTTTCATTGTGGATGCTCTTTGTGTAGAAATGTGACTAAACACCTGAGACACTGCAAACCCATCATCTCACTGTCACAAGTAACTTAACTGCCTGTGAAACAAGATCCAAACAAGACTTTGCACAGTTCTTGTATCGGCATTCCCCTCCTTCATCCACTGCTCATCTCAGTTCATTTCAGGTCTGATCTGTTTCATTCCAATATCATACCAATATTATTAAAGAGCAGAATCATCTAAGGCTCCATTCAAAACGTGCAGGCTGAAGACTAAGTGAAGAATTACAGGACACAGCCAAAGCTTAGGCACTGCACTCACAGCTTTCAACCAGCTACCTGCACCAATTACCCAGACATCTCCCCCTCTGGTTCCACATAAATGAATACTCCCAGTGGCAGCTATCACAGTCTTATCAGTTTCAAAATAAGATATGTTTTTTTAAGTGCAATTTGCAGTGAACTGTGCCACAGTCATGTTTGCGTGATTCACTGAAATATTCTCTTTACAAAATGTTGCTTTCTGAAATGGAATCTCCTAAAAATACATATTCAGTAAGACCAGCTGAAAAAATACAACAGAGCTAAGATCCTGTGGGACTTCCAGATACAGACTGACAAACTTGTGATGGCTAACCAACCGGACATCGTGGTGGGGGACAAACAAACAAAGAAGGTCGATAGACGTTGTAATATGAAGGGACGGTAACATCAGGAAGAAGGAACACGAGAAGCTCGATAAATACCAAGGGCTCAGAGAGGAGCTGGAAAGGATGGGGAAGATGAAGGTAACAGTGGTAATCGGAACACTCAGTGCAGTGACCCCCAAATTGGGGAGTGGCTCCAGCTGATTCCTGGAACTGTCCAGAAGAGCGCAGTGCTGCACAGGACCCTCAAGCTCCCGGCCTCTGGTAGAGGACCTGAAAAACAAATAATACGTGAGTCAGCTGGAAGAAAAAAGAATGGGATATAAAACAAATCAAAAGAAATAGACCTAGATCTCTCAAGAAGAGCAACCTACAAAACTACATATAGGAAAACAGAAGTAATTTAAAACATAAATTTATGGAAATACTGCTGCTCATCCTGAGGTAGATGTGACTGCTGGAGATAACTGTAAACTGTGCAAATGTGCAGATAATTGGAGTACTGCTGTCATGTTATAAAGATGCATGGCTCATGCTTTGCAAGCTGGTTGTTTGCAAACATGATTTCCTTATAAACAGAAAGAAAACTGCCTTTCTTGTGGACTGTGAATATTTCTGATACAGCAGTTGTTTTTTTTTAGGAAAGCTCATTAGTTTGATGCATGGTTTCTGTTCACGTGTGGTTTTGCAAACAAATTATATCCATAAAAGACAAGTTCATATTGCACTTTAGGAGATGTTAGTTTTACATTAGTTTCTGTGCAGATCTAATGCATTACATTAATGTGGTGATGTGCCATTATGTCATGAAACCAAAAAGTCTGAGCCCAAGCTTTAACACACACCAGTCTTCATGTGACAGTAAAATAAAACCATTATACTGATATATCTGCTCTACAAAACCTATACAGTACACTCCATTGATCACACATCCAGATTCTGGATTTGAAGCCTACTTGAATTTAACATGAGAACCTCCATTTAATGGATATTTTTAGCTGAGCGTGTCAGTTAGATTGATTACTTTCTTTGTCTCCTGATTGCCAAGACTCCAGAGAACAGTTTAAAAAAATAATAAAATAAAATTACATAACGATGACCTCGAAGGGTTATGTTCCATGAAACTAAACAAACAGTGGCTGGAGACTGCGGCATGACCAAAATAATTATGACTGTGTCCAGTGAACTTGTGATCTCGTTGCCTTTATAATGGTTGCTTTAAAGATGGTGACCAGGTTGCTAACCACTCTCAGTCAGTTGCCATCTTCAAAGCGACTTTTGTATGTCATGACGGCGATAAAACACCAATAAGACAGTGTCAGTCTGCTGCCAGTTTGCAATTGAATGGGGTCAAGAGGACAATCAAATGCAATCTCTTTGTGATCTGTTACCGTCTGCATAAACAGATACACATTCAACAGAAATTCACATTACATATTTACATCCACAACTTACAGATGTGAAACAGAAATTCAAAAATTCACCCACAAATAGTGAGGTAGCTGTTGCAGGATGGTGATTAAACTGCAAAATACCATAGGCACTCAACAAGCTTGCTTTTATACAGTATATAACCAGATTAGAACCAGTTGGCAACCAGCTGAGTCAAGTCCCCTAAACATGTCAGAGACGAGTTGCAGTCACTGGTGCACACTGAATCAGACTGATTACAATGTGTTGGAAATATGCCTGCATTTATAAATTAGACAGCAATTATTTGCAAACCTTCAGCAATCTGTGTGAAACTGATTGCAGTCCCACCAGCATTCACCTTGCAATCGAAAGCGGTCGCCCCAACTCAGCGCAATAACCGGGCAACCGCCAAGTTGTCCTAGTCCCAAAGACGTTGATGTCCTATTTTTATTCTAGTGTGACTGGACCATTAAGAAGATAAATGTATTTATTTATGTTTTTTTTATGGTGCATGCTTCTCCAGAAGAGTTTATTCACAGTCTCAGCCCTGAGTAATACAGCTAACAGCCATCCCACACACATCACATAACCTTAAACTGCCAAGGACAGAAAACATCATCTGTCATGCTAGAAATGATCATTAATTTTTTTCCTGTTTCAAAAGCTCACCAGCCACAACTCTATTCTGGTTCCAGTACAAATAAACAGGCAGTCTCACAAATATACTGAAAACTACTGTTCATTCAAGTCATACCATAAGGACCATTGCTAATACAGTTTAAACATTGTTCTTGTTTAATTAAAAAAGAGAGAGAAAAGGAAACTTTGGTGGAGATGTAACAGACATCACTTTTGTGTTATTATTTGATATTTTATCACCTTGTGTAATAAAAAAAACAAAAGCCTCATCTTTCCCTTGTGTAACATTTTCTCTAACTAACCTCTTATCCCTTACATGTTCATCCCGACCTTTATAAGAGTAAAAAAAAAATACAAGATTTATTTTCAGGATTGAGGCGTGACTCAAGTGGTGGAGCAGGTTGTCCACAAATAAAAGGAGTGGCAGTTTAATATCAGGCTATTTCACATGCTAAAGTTTACTCGTGCAAACACTGAACCCCAGTTTGTCTGCTGTGATTATGTGCAAGTGGGTGAATATTGTGATTCACCGTTTCAAGGTTCAACATAACTGCAGACAATTTCACATAGGAGCTCATTTAAACGACCGCCTTTGGTCTAAAGTTTATTTTAGGACCTTTTTATAAAGAGTTTAAATGCAGTGGAAAATGCACTCTGTACACTGAAACAATGATAAAACATTTCTGAAAGAATGGGTCGCTCTCAGTGAATTCCAGCGTGGTACCAGGGGTTGTAATAGTTTTGGATTTTACATTATAGTTTAGTTTTAATTTGTTTTAACTTTTTTTCCCTCTAATTCAGTTAGTTTTCATTAGTTTTTAGAGTGGTTTTGCTTGCTTAACATCAGAACGCAGTGAATGCTTGACAAAACCAAACTGAACTCTTTGAAGGAATCAAAGCTCAAATCCAGCTGCATCCTGATGTTATCCACCATGATGCTGGTTCTCTGTTGGACCTGCTCCCAGAGCTAGCTTGGTCAGATGCTCGCTAATTAGACTTCAGCTGGGTCTTTGCGGGCATAATTTACGCACGTGGCCGACATCGTTGCCGGATTTATGCTTGTGTAGCTGCATTATGTCTGTTAATTGCGTTGTGGTCGCGTGCTGGTGTTTTATTTGCCTTGGTCTTCGCTCTTTGAGGTCAGTTTTTTGGCTGCAAACATATTTGTTCCTCTGTTTTTTCACTTGGTTCATTCCCTCACGTCCATTCCGATAGTTTCGGCAGTCTCTCTTCAGGAATTTGCTGACATTTGTGAGTCCTTAAATGATGATGCTTTGATTATTATTCCTGATTATTCTCTCACTGATAAATTCAAACACAAAATCTTAACATGATGATTAGTGATACAATTAGTGATACAATAACAGTCACTTTATCAGTGATCCAGAGATTTAAAACTCGAGCAGCACATCAGCAACAGCCCCCTTTGCCTGCTTGTGTCCAGTACCCTTGGTTTTGCTATTTTAGACATTTGAGTATAAACACAGCAATAAGACAAAAATAGAGAGCAAGAAATTTTATTTCTGGTCCAGTGCCATATGTGCCAATACCAAATATTTTGTAAATATGTATCTCAAATTTGTATTCAAACTATGTCAATTGGTACAGTGGAAATTCAGTTAAATAATAACACACTTTTTTTTTTTTAGCCAAAAACTAAGTCTAATGAGTGACAGTTCACTGGCATATGTGCATGTATATGCAGATCTTTACTAAGCTGTTTCAGTTCAAGAGATTTATAGAACTGAAGTGCTGCCCTGTGTTGACCTTTTAAGACTAGAGACTGGAAATGCATGCAGCCATTTGCTTTGATGATAACGTTCTAATGAGATGGATTTGCTCCTGCGTGTTTGTGTATCATAAGTTAGAGTGAAATCAATATGTTGTATGTGTGTGTGCCAGGCCAGGAGCAAATCTTTGTCAGTGATTTTCTGGAGTATGTTTGAGGTTTGCCTGCAGGTATATGCTGAAGCAAATCACTGGTGCAACAAAATCTGATAATTGGATATCTAAAGAAACCAGACGCATAAATAATAAATGTATAAGAACTGTACAAACAGCCGCCATCCAAAAATAAATAAATAAATAACATGACGTGGTTTCAACATTAGAACACTTAAGGTAGAGTATTTTCCCAAGAATCACAGCATATCATTCTGGACATTAAAGTTAAACTTTTTTAAAAAGTGACATGTTTTTATTAATCCTCAAATGTCCAAGTTGTCATCGATGATGAGCCCGACACTAGCTCTGAAACCTGCCTTATTGGCAAATTTCCTCACTCTGTTGTTTTTGAGCCCCCCAATAAAGTAAGGAAAACTAAAGTAAGCATGGATACTTAGATTTTGGCCCTGGAATAATCTCAATTGTGGTTAAAAAGCTTGTACCTTCTTTCCAATGCATTCATTGTCTCTCCTTTTATTTGGAAATGCTCTTATATGTATTTTCAGGAATGCTTGAGTTGTTTTAGACAGTATATCACACAAATATGATTGTTAATTACACAATAAAATGTATATTTTGTCAAATCTTTTGGCCTGTTTCACTCATGCCAGTGTTGAGGCTATTACTCAAAAACATTACTCGTTACTTAATTAAGAGAAAGTAATTTGTTACACCACTTGTTACATTGCTTTCTCATTATTGCGTAAATGACCTGAAATGTATTTACCAGTTAACAACATGAACCTGAGGCTACAGTTCCGCATAGCAACACAAATCCCTGTCCTAACAAGGACACACACAGGATCTTTCTTTTTGTGTTTACATGTGAACACAAAGGCAACAACGTAAAGAAAAGCTGAAAACCAGCTCAAGGAGACTTCAAGGCGATCACCACAGTGATTCTGCTGTAGCAACAAGTACAGATAGAAATGAGGGCCAGAAGCCTGACTGCTCATCACTGCCTCTGTTACCTGTTGAAGTTCAGGCTCTGGCTGCTGGTCTGGGGTCTGCATGCTACCAGTAGTGACACGGACCCTAGCCAAATGGAAAACTACTAAAAAACGGTCAGAAAAGATGAGGAAGGAAAAAATGTCAGTGGCCTCCACCTGTAAAACCAATCCTGCTTTGAGAGTTGTGTTATTGTTGCCCTCTAATGCACCTGTTGTTAATTTCATAAACACCAAAGCAGCTGAAACGGATTAAAAACTCCCTCTGCTACTTAACTGACCAGATCAACATCCCAGAAGGTTAATTGGCTTGATGCCAAACTCTGATTAAAAAGTATTCCCTTAATTTTTGTTTTTGAGCACTATATGTTTCTTGTCACTGTGACAAAAAATCAATTAGAGTATATCATGGTATTAAATAGGTTTAAAGTGGGATGTTTTTTTGTCAAGAGGAGAGAATATAAAATATTTTAATATAATTCCAAAAAAGAAATTAAACATTGAAAAAAAAACCCCACACAACCAAAACAATAATTAATCTACTATTAATCTCTCTTAGCAGAAGTGTAATATTCGGCACAGGGAGACACTTTTTTTTAAATATAGCACCTCTTTATAACAGTCATCCCAAAGTGCTTTATTTTGAAAGGTGTAGAGAAATATTAAAGAGAGAATCCCAATAATCAATGATCCCTTATGAGCACTTGGTAATGGTGAGGAAGACAAACTCCTTTTTGACAGGATGGGACCTCAGGCAGAGTCAGGTTCAGAAAGGGACAGCCTTCTGCTTCATGGCAAATTTTAACCTACACCTTTGTATTGCAAGGGCACATAACTTACCACTTTCATTGTTAAAATTAGCATGGCTTCTTTAAATATACTAACATTATTGTAAAGTTTAAAAAAATGAGCTCATTCTGAAGCGTCAGGTGGGCGGCACCTGTATACATAAAGTTTTGGACAGAGCTAGGCTGCCTGCTTCTCCTGTTTTTCCTCCATCCTCATAAATAAAAAACAATCCAGCTCTCGCAGACATGTACATATGCACTCTCAGGGAGGGCCACCTTCTGCAGTTTGTGTGTGCTTACTGTTAATCTATTGAAGTAATTCCGTGTGGCACTTGGCTCCTGTCCCACGTAATAAAACAGGGATTGGCTCCACTACGGGCAAATGCTCTAAAGCTCAATGTCATATCAATGCCCATTGTCTCATCTGTTGCCACGGTGATTAACGACCCAGCACCATTTAGACCAGGAGCCAAAAAGTGTCTCCCTCACTTCTGGAAGATGAGCCATTAATCTAAAGCGGCACTTTAGCAGAAATTCGTCTCTTTCCGTTTCGCTCTCCCTTATTTTTCCTTTTGTTTTATTATTTATTACTCTCTCTCCCTACTTGTTTCGCTATTTTTCTTAACCCCCATATCCTCATCACTCTGCTTTTATCCGTTCTCATTGCTGTGTTTCTCCTTCTCATGTATTGGGGGGATGGTTCTAGGCAAATTCATAGTTATGCCAATATTTTTCTGTATGTATCTTTCATACTGTATTGAATAAAAACAAATGTAAATATTACCTACAATTTTTTAAGAGGATTTTAAAATTATCTGCATAAAAAAAGTTTTTTTTTTAATATTTGTCACACTTACATGTTTCACATCATCAAACAAATTTTAATATTAGACAAAAATATCCAGAGTAAATACAAAACACAGTACTTAAACGACAATTTATTAGAAAAAGCTATCTAAGCCTACCACTCCTGGTAACTGCAATCATTGTCCTGCTACATAGCCTTAGTGCTCTTGAGCTTCAGGGTGTGAACTGATTGTTGGATGTTCTCCTTCAGAATTTTCCATTAGAGAGCAGAAATAATGGTTCCATCAATTATGGCAAGTTGTCCAGGTCCTGACGCAGCAAAGCAGTCCCAGACCATCACACTAACACCACCATGTTTGACTGCTGGTGTGATGCTCTTTTAATGAAATGCTATTAGCTTTATGCCAGACATAACGGGATGCAAACCTTCCAGAAAGTTCCGCTTTTGTCTCGTCAGTCCACAGAATATTTTTCCAAGAGTCTTGATGATCATCAAGATGTTTTTTGGCAAATGTGAGACGAGCCTTTGTGTTCTTTTGGTCAGCAGTTCATCTTGGTATTCTACCTCTATTTTGCACTACTCAGCCCCCCGGACTACGTATTTTATTGCACTTCTGTACATATACTGCTCATGTTACATGCTCTTTTTTTTAATCACCGCTCAAGCACTTCTGGTTAGACGCAATCTGCATTTCATTGCACTGTACTTGTGACACATGCAATGACAATAAATTGAATCTAATCATGAATCGTAAACATTAGCTTAGCTTTCATAGTTGCTGGGGAGCTCGAGCCTATCAAGGATGTCGCAGGGCAAGAGGAAGGGTACCCCCTGGACAGGTTGCCAGCCTGTCACAGGGCTGACACAGAGAGACAGATTCACACCTATTAGCAATTTAGAGTCACCAGTTAAACCAACCCCACTAACTGCATGTTTTTGGACTGTGGGAGGAAACCAGAGAAAACCCACACAAACACGGGGAGAGGATGCAAATGCCACACAGAAAGGTCCCAGTCTGGACTCAAACCCAGCACCTTCTTGCTGTGAGGCAACAGTGCCGACCACTGTAACACCACAATGCCTCAGAAACTCAGCCACAATGTAGCACACCATGTAAAGTTAGAAAGCACGGTCACCAAGTGCTGAGGTGCATAAAAGTCACTAACGCTCTGCTGACTCAATAACCGCAGAGCTCCAAACCTCCTCTGACATTAGCATCAGCACAATAACTGTCAGTTCCTGTAGGTGTAAAGTGTAGGTGGCTCAGAACTTTTGTCCAGATAGTGTAACTCATTTGTAATGTTGCATTATATAAGAGTAGGTGCTTTCAACCATGTCTTCTATCAAACACTTGCTATAATACCCATGACGCCCAACAAACACAGCTGGGTATTAACTCCAGGGGAGTCCCCAGAATAGTATGGCCAAAAGGTCCTCTGGTCTTCTAGTCGAAGTGTCCTTGGGCGAGGTGCTGAATCCCAATTCATTTTCCACTGCAGTAAAACTGTCAGCCAGCAGCTGTGTGCATAGAGGTCACACCCTGTGGAGAAATGTAAATTTATCACTTTTAGGAATTTCAAAAATTATCAACTAAATTGAATTATCTTAAGTTATCAAAGAATACTTAGTATAATCCTTGTGTTTTAAAAGGATACCTTCTAATCTTAAAGTAAAAAAATATATAGTTTGATACTGACACACACTTTCTAAAATGGTTTTGATCCTGCTACAAACAGCTGAGTTTTTACTTGCTTTGGCTTCGTGGAATAGTATCATCTTCTAGAGCCAAGAGAACCTAACCTAATGGCAAACGCAAGTTCAAGATTAACAGCAACCTTTGACACTGTAATCAAGATGATCTTAGTTTTATTTCATCTAACTTTTCAAATATTTATTAAATTATGCCTTTGAAACATCCCAATTTAAATGTAAAACCATATCAACATCCATTCTAGTTGCATCAAATACAATGACACATGTAGAGTGCTACATGCTGTAGGCACATGTACCAAAAGTACTGAAGAGGTGTGTATGAGGTACATTAAATGAATGAGACATAGAACAAGAACTAGGGATTAAACTATCAAAGATAAATAAAGACAAATGTAGCAAGACAAAGGGAGAAAGAGGGATGAGGACAAGGTCAAGTAGCAGAGATGCGTTTAAGATTAAGAATAGATTGAAGATGGGAGGACACAGATCAACAATGAATTAGCAGAAAACAGGAGGGGAGAGTTGAAGCAGGTTCAACAAGGCTGATTGACAGAATGATGATTAGTTTTAACATGAAGGCTCTGGACACCTCACCCTCGTCTATCAGTGCTAACACTCACTGACACACACACACACACACACACACACAGAAAACATTAAGTACGGATGGAATATGAAGTAATTTGAAATTAACTTGATTGAGCCTAATTCTAGCCCAGCATTTCATCTCCTTCTAGTCACGTCCATGTGAAACTTTTCTGCATTCACATGCAAACAATAGGATTCATAATAACAGCTTACAGCAATTACATTATTTTTTTAAGTGTGGTGTATTTCATATGTGGGTTTTTTCAAGAGTGAAAGGGAAGGTTTACAGGACAGTGGTGAGACCGGCTATGAGTTATGGTTTGGAGACTGTGGCACTAACAAAAAAAAAACAAGAAGCTGAACTGGAGGTGGCAGTGTTGAAGATGTTTTTTGAAGTGACCCGAATGGACATGATTAGAAATGAATATATGAGAAGAACAGGCGAGGTTGAGCTGGTTTGAGTATGTGCAGAGGAGGGATACATACTGGACAAAGGATGATGAAGATCTAGCTGGGTGAGGGACAGGATAAAAGACATGCTGTGGAAGAAAGCCAGAGATTAATACTGATTAAATGCAGTGTATAAACACAGAGTGAAAAAAGTGAATGAAGAAGATGCACATTCCTGCAGTTTAACTAATTGGTGTGTGTCATCTGGCTTCATAGATAGATAAAGCTGAGTATTAGCTGGATAGCAATGAAATGTTTGCTATACCTTTTAATAATACTGGCAGCATGTATAATGTAAATAGAACTGGTCCTAGCACAGAACCCTGTGGAACTCTGCAATTAACCTTAGTGTGTGAAGAAGACTCCCCATTTACACGAACAAATTGGAGTCTATTAGATAAATAGTATTCAAACCACTGCAGTGCAGTACCTTTAATACCTATGGCATGCTCTAATCTCTGTAATAAAATGTTATGGTCAACAGTGTCAAACGCTGCACTGAGAAGGACAAGCACAGAGATGAGTCCATTGTCAGAGGCTGTAAGAAGATCATTTGTAACCTTCACTAATGCTGTTTCTGTGCTGTGATCAATTCTGAAACGTGACTGAAACTCTTCAAATAAACCGTTCCTCTGCAGATGATCAGTTAGCTGGTTTACAGCCTCTACAGATGGTGTCCAAGATGAAAATCATTCCTCTAATAATGGCACAAACTACAAAAGGAAACTTTTTCAAAGAAAAAAATAAGCCTGATGAACACTGACAGGATATTATTTGGTCATGTGATGCAAAAAAAAAAAAAAAATGAGACTGCATCAGCTGGGAACAAACATGTCTGGTGTGGACCTGGCCATGATTTCAATTTTAAATACCCAAACACTAAATGAAGAGCTAACTCCCAGCTAAAATACACTTAGCAAAAAAATAACATTTCAACATGACAGCGATTTGAAGGACTCCTATAAAGTTTTTTTTTTAAAAAGGAGACAAAGGGTGACAACTATGACCTGCGCAGTTATGCTCAACATAATAAGTGAATTATTAATAATTGCAAGGCAGACCAATAAACCCACTTCAGCAAAGTACAGGCAAAAAGACTTTTTGTGTGAAGAATGGCAGCACTCTGCAGATTTGAGACACGACATCCAAGTGCACAAAGGGAAAATAATAGAATAACAAAAGATTTGAAAATCGAACGCAGAATTTCATCACTGAAGAGTAGATTCACTTATTGCATTGAGGTCCAGTTTCCTTGTAGTCTAACAAGCATTTTGTTCAATTACATTTGAGATTAAACACCTACAGTTCAACAGCTGTGGGTATAATTAGTTTTGTTTTTACTGTACAGCGCTCCAGCAAAGTGTTGTGAGTTTTAGGCAGCTTTTTAAGAATTTACACTAAATAAAGAGAAGCCAAAAATGTCACTGATCATCCAGTCAGACAGACCCCTAGAGAGAGCGCCATCAAGTCAGCCAACAGCTCAACTTTCTTTGATCGTGCAGCCTGATCAGCGAAGTGTTTGAATTACACTGCAGGAGTCTCAGTTAATAGCCACAGACAGACTGGCATTTTTCTCTCTGTTGGTAGATATGCATGTTCTTATGTCTCTATGTGTATTGGGTGGGTGACAGCATGAAAAAGAAACTGGGCAAAACACTACAGGAGAGAGAAAACAAAAGTTAATGTCATGCAATAGTGGCTTATTATCATATGAGGAGTGAGAGGGGAGTGAATAAAAAATCATGAGATATTCCGAAGCAGCTTAAGCCAATAGTGGCATAACTAAGGGGTGATTCAGGCTCAGCTGACCCAGCCATAACTACACGATATATCAAAAAATAAATAGCTGCCTTTCATTGTCAGAGTCCCAAGCTGGTCAGGGATTTTTCTCTGTTTTGTTGTTTTCGACTCACCTGTTGCTTGCAGGAAGTGTTGGGTAGGTCCTGTCTGGCCCTGCCCATTCGGTGGAGCCCTCTAATTTCTCATGCTTCAGCCTGCACACCTGTTCCTAATCAGTGTCTCTGTTCTCCAGAAGACACTCTAGATTTTCCGAAGTGCTGTCATCCCTGTGGAAAAATTACCTGTTGTCCTCCAGCTGGTCCACCTTTTTTTTTGGAAGAAGCTGCTCAATACTTACCTGTTAAACCTACCTGCCTGTCTACACTCCACCATCGCTGTCTGTCCAAGGTATCCTGACCAGTTGGTCCCCCATAACACTCATCTTGGATCTCCCAAGTAAGACCCTTCTACATGCATTCAAGTTTTCAATCTGCTAAACTGCCCTGGTGAATCTATCTCTCCTCTCTTGCAGATGAGACCTCTTGAGTTGTGAGCCTGAGCTTCAGTGTTTTTCTGGCTGCAAGTTCCAGTTGTTGTCCTCTGAGAATTCTGGCCAATAAACCTTTTAAAACAGCAATGCTGTCGGTCTCTGGGTTGTGCTTTAGAGTCCAGAAATTAAAACTACCTCATTTGGCTATGACAGAATAACCTGGCCAAATGGGCTCTGCAGCCCCATTAGCACAGCTTTGTCAGAGCAGGGTGTGCTGCTTAGCTAACATGACCAGGCCCTCCATGCCTTAGTCAAACAGCAGCAGATAATCAATCAATGCTTAGAGCAAATGTTTAAAATAATTTAGTCCAGCCATGCTGAATTGCCTTCTTCCTCCTCTTCAGAAACCACCACTCCTGCTTGAACATCAGGGTCACACCTCCAAGACGTCCTATATGACTTCTGAAAGACAAAGCACTGATTTGGGCTGAAGCATATTTCCTGAATAGATCTAGATCTCATTCTCTATAGCTGTAATCAGACACCCCCCCAGCCCCCAAACCAACCTAACCAACTCTATGTTTCCTGTTCTGTGTGCTCGTGGGTGATCCATTGGGCCCATCTTGCCAAGTTCACCTGCCACCCCAGAGTAAGGACCAGTTCTTAAGTGTTGCTTCTGGGGGCCTTCCCTGGGCAAAGATACAAAAGTGCATACTGAAGTCTGTTCTAGCTGCACCAGAAGCAAGAGCAGCTCCAAGCTTGGCTTGTTCTAAACTGCCGTGTCTCTATGAAAGTCCATCCCACCCTTCACGTGTCCCAGATAAAACCAGTTGTCTCTAGTTCAGTAATTATAACTGCCTCATTCGGCTATGACGCCCATTCTACATTTAGGAACTCTATAATCACAAGCAAGCCTGTCTGTTGGCATAATATGATATTATGAGGTTTTAAGATTTGATGGAGCCTAATCATTCAAAACTTTATGAGAAGAAGGATTTTAAGTTCACTTCCTTCCAGTTTTAGCATTACTGGACATGTGTGAGTTAACAGACATATCCTGGTCAAAACCGACTCCAAGGTTCCTTACAATGATGCTAGAGGCCACGGTAATGCCATCCAGTGTTCTAAGAGTATCTAATTAGACATTATCTTTCAGAGCTCTTTGGCTCTTTTCTTTTTCTTGTACTTTGTGTGTTTGTTTCTTTATTGTGCTCAATACGTTTGTCATCATAATTTCTCTAGGCATCATTTTTTTTAAACTGAACTGTTATCAGACATTGACAGTATCCCTGGTCAAAACAAAAATATGCACAAAACTCAGCGTGCTCTGCAATTAAAGTTTACTTTTGATTGCAGAACACCAAACGTCTCTTGTTGGCTGTAAAAATGTTGAACAAAAACAATTGTACTGGTTAGTCAGCTTTGTGGTCTTTGTCTCAGTCATTTACATTTACCACTTCAATAAAAGTGGCCCGAGACTGACAGTAGAACCTGTCAGCAGTTTATATCGCTACATTTTTGGGTCCTGTCTACATTGTCTGACTCTGGTTGAAGCCTCATGCTCATAGTTTTATCATGGGTTGTGGAATAGTTGAATTATCTATAAAGTCCTGAAGCCTGTTGTACCTGTAGAGGTACAACACCTTGTCTGTCAATGTAACTTTGACAAGAGTTAATCTTTTGTAACCTTGTGGTTTGTACCTTAAAGCAGACGCTGTTGAACTGGTGACAATTTTGTACCATAATGTAAAAGTGCAAAAACTGACTAAAAAAAGGGGGTAAGAGTTCATTTCTTTTTCCATACTTTAGGAAATAGACTTTTCTACTGAGAGCTTTATCTTTCCTACATGTGTAGAAAATCCAAGACATCAGGAAGGTTTGAACCCAGAATCTTCTTGTTAAAAGTGCTAACCTCAGCACAAGTGTGCTGGCAACGTAAATGATGGAAAACAAATTAAACTTATAAGTTTTTAATTGCTTTTCTTTTCATTTAACTAACTAAAATCGTCCAATAGTCCCAGGATGCACCTGTAGAAACACAAATGGACTTTACTGTACCCCTTTTTCTAAGAGTGTGTATGCCCAAAGATCACATAGATCAGTTTGCACTGGTTTTCTTTGAAAATTAGCAGACTACTGAGTCCATCTTCAACATTGTTAATACCGGCTTGTGTGGCTAGTCACAGCCATCAAGCTTTAAGCCAACATGTTGTGTAATAAACCCACGCTATGTGCACCTCAACATAACCATAATAAATCAATTATAGTTGTTGTGAAAGGATACTCAAGACAAATATTGCTTAAAGCGGAAGATTCTGGCGTGAAGGGTAACCACAAAGTAAAAGGTGCTGTCACTGAGTTTACTTTCATTCATATTACCTTTATTTACCTGTATTCATCCTTGCAAATTAGAAACCCCTTCCTGCACTGTCTACATGCACTGCTCACCGGCCAAAACAAAATAAAACAAGTCCTTAATTATCTGCAATGGAGCTCCAGACAAGCATTGTATCTAGCTGACACTACCTTTAATAACACCATTATCCTCTGTATTGTTATAATGATTGCCTTTATTTGTTTTTTTAATTATTATTATTGTTGCTTGACTTTTTCTCCAAAGAGATTTGAATCCAATTCAAGCATTTAACCATATTTCTGTGCTGATAAGGCATTAATTAGAGAGTAAAATGCAAAACCAGATGTAAAAAAGCTGTTGCAGAATGTGGCTAAAAGGGAGTGAGGGGCATTGTGTTTACCTGTGATTCTACGAGCTGTGTTTGTTGGGGCAATATTCCATCTTTGGTCTCCCAGGGAAAACTGGTCCCAGTAAAGAGAGTTATTCATGGGCTTTAATACCTCGGTTTCATAAAATGCCACATGAACAACCAAGTTGCCAAAGTATTGTGCTTTTATATTTTTGTTTTTACAATTTGATTTTCCTTTTTTCATGCTGTGATAGCCCCTACTAACTTCCACTGTGACACAATAACCTTTATCTGAACCCTGAACCTTCTATCAGTTTAAGCATCTCCACACACAACCAACCGTTAAAGAATCCTGAGGGAGACGGAGCTATAAAGATTAGGTTTCCTCTGACCTGGGAAAGCTCTGATCTGTCAGGAAGAGATGGAAAATGCTGAAAATACGGGATTAACTTTCTTAACTTTCCCCCACATCAACTTGGGAAGAACAGCAGAAAATGATGGATGGGTGGGAAATAGGGATATGCAGACTTAATTTCTCGGAGACTGAAGGGAGGTTTCAGTTAGCCGAGTTCAAGCTGAGCCACCTGACATGAGTATAAAAAACTTATAAACTCTTTTTATTATTATTTTATTTTATTTTATTTTTTATCAGTGATACTCTAACAACCAGTGCTTCCCATGAAGATACAAATAAATCATGCGGAGAATGAGGTGGTGGAATAAAGACAGAAGCAGAACCTTGAAAGGAAGTAACAGAGTAAAAGTTTTCACCTATTCCTCTCTGAAGTTCTGCCCTGCTCTGTGAATCAACAACTGCCTTCAGGTGGTCGCAGAAAAGACAGACGGTGATGAAAGTGTCAGTCTGTAAATAAGAAGAAAGGTGTGAGAAAAACACCAATTTAACTGAACAGCAAGTAAAATAAGGGACAGAGGCAAAACAACAGAATAAAAAAGGACAGAAGAAAACAGTGTTATGTTTATTGAAGGTACATTTATGGTATTCTTAATGAGTATATTGGAAAAGAGCTCTATTTCCCCTTATAGATACAAGGTCTGAAATTGTTTTTATGAGCAGCGCCTGTTCTTAAATGCTGTCCCTGCTGTCAATTGTGCAGTGTCTCAGACCATTAGCCTGCCAAACAAAAGCAAAGCCGTCACTGAAGATTGGCTCCCTGTTGAGTGTGATCTACACTAAACTTATTTCTCTGCCATCTGGAAGACAGTTAACAAGCCCAACATTACAACAAACAGGACCTGGCTGAGTACACAAAAAAGGCCTGGAATCAGCAAGGATGACAAACTTACACAAAATATTTATAGTCATAATTTTGGCAAACATCAACAAAAATTGTTCTTAGAGAGTCGATTCATTAACTTGGCCAAGCCAAGTTAATTTTAGACATTATACAGTCATGCACAGTGGTGCCAGTATGACGCATTCAGGTCCTTACATAATACAAATGCAGCTGATATATTATTCACAACTGGCCTAAACAAGAAATTAATTCTATTTTTTCTCATTTGTTTTGAAATTATGAAGTAAAAATACACATTCAAAAAAAGTATGTACTTCATTGGAACATTTTGTATGTTTCTATATTGTATATTTGTTTAATAAAATATTAATTTATTTTTAATGTATGGTTCCACAGAAAATATTTTTAATCAATATTGTTGATGCAGCACAGGGATTTGCATTTATTTCCAGTGTCTGATTCAGCAGCAAATTTTCCCGTTTAGATAATGCATCAGTAAACAGATCACAATGAGAGTTTTCTCCAACACCATATGGAGTCCAAATGTACATTATTTATGTGGAAATGCATTTATAAATCAAACCCTTCTGTGTTTGAATGCATACTTCCAGTCGGTGGTGGTGGTGGTGTGTGTGTGTGTGTGTGTGTGTGTGTGTGTGTGTGTGTGTGAGAGAGAGAGAGAGAGAGAGTGCAATCACAAAGAACAAATGAGGGCAGGGGAACTGAGAGTAAAGTGGCCAACTGCTGTGAGAACTGTGTGCTAGTGCAGGTACAGAATGTGAAAAGCGTGTGTGTGTGTGTGCGTGCGCACGCGTGTGTGTGTCAGTGAGCAAAGTGTGAAATCTTTCAAACTGAGCATCCAGTGGTGTATGAAGTGATATCCTGCGGCTAACACGTGTGTGCGCGCACGCACACGGACACACACACACACACGTATCCTATCGAGTCTATGAATGTTGGTATGGAGGGTATAGTGCTGTACACCAGCTGCCCTCTGTTGTCTGTGTGTGTATGTGTGGTTGTATTATATGCTTTTGGAGCAAAGACTGTTATTTCAGCAATTTATGCTGGCTTTTATTGGAGTTTTCAACTGCTGGGAGCTGCTCTGTATATATATGTGTGTGTGTGTGTGTGTGTGTGTGTGTGTGTGTGTGTGTGTGTGTGTGTGTGTGTGTGTGTGTG
>JAVDPK010001488.1:62529-73897 GCA_034780415.1 Cichlasoma orientale
ATCCCAACAGCTTTATCTAGTCACATATCACCAGATGATTGGTCACAGGTGTGCCACAGCACAATAGGGCAAGCAGAGAGAGAGAGAGAGAGGAAGGAGTGGTCACTGAGAGGAAGGAGTGGTCGCTGAGGTCAGCCCCACCCTGCCACACATGCATGATATATGGAGTTTCATTTTATGGAAGTGGATTCATAACCATGAGTGATGAGTTACATATTTTAATCAATCAGAACCTCCTGATTTGAGTTTGATTTATTCTTTGCTGTGTGTTATGCGTGGTTTCGTGTGTGTTATGGAGAAAAATGAGGGTGCAAAGGGCAGCGGAGGAAAAGTAGAGGAGGTGAGAAAAAATGTCTGGAGAGAGGAGGACAGGAAATGAAAATGCTAAGGCAAGGTCAGGAAAGGTTGTTGATTCCTTGCAATTTGACAATGGGTTGTATGCTCTCCTAGTCCCACCATGAAACGAAGTGAGGGAAAGGAAGGAAGGCGATAAGAGAGGGAGCAGAGAGGGTGTGAACTGGTTGCTGTGTTACACATTTACACCAGATGACAGAGAGCTGCTCTCATTTTTGACAGGAAATGGCTTCACAACTTTCAGATGGACATAAAACACAAGAAGGAACATCCTGCAGATAGTTTTTTTTTCTGATGTACAGTTTGGTTCTATAATTAACAACAAAAAAAATAACACTTTATAGCTCTTCTGCATGGTTTAGTAGAAATTTTCCAATATTTTCTAAAATGAGGAAGCTTTTTGGCAGGTCGAGGATGTTTTGTTTCAGATCCAATCCATCGGTGGTGTGTTAATCTTAGAAACTTTAATCTTGGAAACCTACCACCTAGGTCAGGTGGAATTTTTTTTCTTCAGGTAGCTCACCCAACAATTTCAACCTTGTTCCAAGGGTTCGTGACAGGCCTATGTTACAGTGTGTACCTCACTCAGCAATCTGTGTGACCCTACAACATTGTTTGCATCATTTGATACATGAGTTTCTGAGACCTCTAAGTTATCAACATGATCAGTGCTTTTCTGAATGGCAAACCGAAGGCCAGACAGTCCAGATCCACAAAGATCCCCAGAAGGGAGCGGTCCCATCCAACTACTGGCCAATAACCTGCCTCAGCACAACATGGAAGCTCCTGTCAGACATCATAGTGGCTAAGATAAACTGGCACATGGCTCAATAGATGAGCGGAACCCAGAAAGGAATTGGCAGAAACACCAGAAGAACAAAACACCAGCTAGAGGTCAACTTCAAGTGCAGGATTTACCAAGGAGATGCTCTGTCCCCACTGCTGTTCTGCATAGGCCTGAACTGGAGAAATATAGTGGTAAAAAAGAGAGAGGAAGAAGGCTGTTGTGATAGATGTAGCAATCTAATATATAAAATACCAAGGGCTGAGAGAGGAGCTAGAGAGGATGTGGAAGGTGTAGACAACAGTGGTCCCCATGGTAATCAGAACACTTGGGGTAGTGATCCCTCCAAATTGGGGGAGTACCTCCAGGAGATTCCAGGAACAACATCCAAGACCTCTGTCCAAAAGTGCGCAGTCCTAGGAACAGCTAAGATACATCCATTTTTTACTGCTTATCCAGGTCTAGGCCAAAGGGAGAGCAGTCTTAGTAGAGACGCCCCGACCTCCCTCTCCCCAACCACCAGCTCCACCTTAACTGGTTCCTTTCAACAGGGATCAGTAGAGACTGATTTCCTCACCCTATCTCTAGTGCTGAGTCCAGCCAACGGCTCATTTCCATTGCTTGTATCTGCAATTTCATTCTTTCGGTCACTGCACAGAGCTCGTGACCATAGGTGAAGATGGGAACGTAGACTGACCAGTAAGTCAACACCTTTGCTTTCATGCTTAGTTCTCTCTTCACCACAATAGACCAGAATGTGTGAGTGCTGCCACCCCATTAGCATATAATAATCTAATCAAATAGTAGGCCATGTTTCTCTAAGAAGATGTTAGAGAGGATCTTTGGTGTCCAAGTGCCTCTTTAGTTTGTTGTGCCCCATTTTAGCATGAGGCCACTTCTCTCACCAGATTTTTTTTTTTTTACATCTGTGGTCCAGCCCTTAAACAGGTTGCTTTTGTCTGCTGAGAGTTATTTTATTTACTTTTTTTATTTCTTTAGGTAGTGGGTCATCTGCACTGGTTGGTAGTTGTTTGCAGGAAAGGGCCTTGGTGCTGTAATGGAGTTTACTTCACTGACAACAAAAAAGAAGCTAATGTAGTCTGTAGAAATCTGCCCTCTGTTAAAGGGAAAAGCTAAATATGTGTGCTCTGCTCTGTTTTACTGTTTGTGAACCTCTTCACAGACATTTGGACCAGACAGAAATCTATTTTCCCGTAAGTGTAATAAAAGCTTCCCAACAAGTGTAACACTAAACATGACAAGGGAATCAGAAGAGAAACTGACAGAGAAATTGTTGTCGACTGAGCTTTTTAGCTGTGTCAACTCACTTTACCACAGTTTCCAATTAAGTAAAAAACTTTTACAGACATCCATTCATTTTCTTCCACTTATCCAGTTCAGGGTCATGGTGGGATCATAGCCAGCTGTCAAGTGGCACTCGCTGGACAGTAAGTCACAGGGCTAACACAGAGAGACACAACAGCTAACCTAACATGCATATCACTGGGAGGAAGCCAGAGTACCCTGTTGGAACCAGGCAAACTTGTCACAAAAGGATCCAGCTGGCCCATGGATTTGAACCCAGGACCTTCTTGCTGTGACAAGTGCCATTTAAACACACAAAGAAAAACTGCTTGTGTCTTTGCTGTTAGCCTCCACAATACGTTAGCCATCCTACTACCGACCTGTGCACTGCTGTGAGTAGTTATGGAAATGAAAAGATCAGAGCAGATAATCTTATGAAGCTTTTACAAACTGGAAATTAAACAGATTACTAAGTATATGGACCTGACTGGACACAGCTCAGCATGCGGACCAACAGACATACTGTACAGTATATCTGAGTATGCTCGCTCTCCCTTTCAGTTTACTTTCTATTTTCAACTCGAGTTTCTCATACAATTTAATACTTCCCTCCTTTGTTTCTTTCTCACCTTCAGTGTCTGATTGAATTCACTCATTCCTTATTATCCTTCTCTCCCTGGTGTGTATTTAGTCTATATACCTCCTCCTCATCATTTGCTGGTTTCTCCTTTTCCAGTTTTTGTTATTTATCAACATTCTGCTGCTGCTGCATCTTTTGTCTCCCCAGTGTGAATGTTCCTTATTTTCTTTAGCTGCCACCGGTCTCCTGTGTAGTCTGGAACTTGGCTATGAAATGTTACAAAAGGATTACTTTATGCTAGGTTTAAACTTTTTAAAAGTGACAGGATTACAATGTATTTTTTAAAAAAAAAAATCATACTAAAGGAACTCCACTGGGGGGGTAGGAATATGCATAGGTTGCATTTTAGCCACTTACTAAACAATCATAGAAAATAGGTGAGATTACATGTGAATCTAACTCTAAGCAGGTCACTGGGAACATAGTGGATGTGTGTGTGTGTGTGTGTGTGTGTGTGTGTGTGTGTGTGTGTCTTGTGTGTGTGTTAATACTTTACAAGACTACTGCAAATGTGGACACACCACTTGCAGATTGATGACTGCAGCGATCATGAATTTTTTAGCCAAAAGATGTTACTTAAAAGTCAGCCTGCCAATACACAGAATGTTAATCCGGTCAAACAGTTTCAGTACTCAGTCTTCTCCCCAAGTCCGGTCCGTGCATAGAGCTGGAGACCCCATAAGCAATTCATTTGGTATTCTTCAGTGCACAGCCAACAGTTTAGCAAGTACTGGAAGTGTCAGCGAGTCTGTACAAGACTTGGTAACTAAATGAAATAAAGTATACAGATTTGTAGCACTGAATGGTCTTGGTAGAGAGTGCAGAGTCAGTCACTCTCTGCTCTGCTTAAAGTTGGCCTTTTACATGAATAATATTGTAATGCTTCTTTTTTTTATATATTGCTGGCTATTTCAGAACACTCCAAAAGTATGGCATCATAGTGAAATTTGATTTTTTTTTTTAGCCTTGACTAAAGATACACACATTTTATGTATTTTATTATTCTTTATGACTGTCCTATGTAGCTGGAAGCCTCTTTTATGTGTGCCAAAGCCTGTTAACGATCACCAAGTGTAGCTTGTTTCCCACGTGTTAAAAAGGCAGGTGGGTGTCCAGCCCTCATTTCAGTCTGTCTTATTAAGATCTTTGCTTAGATTAC
Organism: Cichlasoma orientale; assembly: GCA_034780415.1. NCBI lineage: Eukaryota > Metazoa > Chordata > Actinopteri > Cichliformes > Cichlidae > Cichlasoma > Cichlasoma orientale. The sequence continues at coordinate 66,772 of JAVDPK010001488.1, forward strand.
CATTAGACTGAAAAACCAACAAGATCAAAGAACTTAGTGACAGAAAAACAGCTCAAAGTCACCAGTTAACCTTAAATCTGAGCTTGTCCTTAAAGCTGTGAAGGACTTCAAAACAACAGTCAGTAATATCACTGCCACTCTATACCAAGCCGGACTGAAAATTTAACAATCCACTGTCTGTGGTAGCAGAATTAATGGTGCGCTGCAGCACTGAAAGGCTGCACAAGGCAGAAAGGTTCTGGGCTGAGGAGACCAAAAGAAACCTTTACTGAACTAATGGAATGCCCACTAAAACAATAATGTAGCATAAGGGAACATTGTTTATGAATGTCAGTGTGCTGCACCAAAAAGAAGACTTTCCATAAGTATAGTAGACACCACAGAAGAAAACAACTTCAACGGGCTGCCGGCCAGACGAGAGTATGTGAGAATAATGTATTCGAGAGCAGAGGATGGGATGGAGGATGGGGCAGGAGGAACGGTGTGTGCAGGCTGCTGTCCTTCTCCTTAGCAGCAGATGACAGAGGACACAGTTGGAGCAGAGAGGCTCATCAAACCTGACAACTGAACATCTGGTAGATTTCATTGGGAAAAAGGTGACTCAAATGGCTATCTTCTTCCCTGCACCGTTTCCCACTCTTTTCTTGCTGCTTCCTTCAGGAGGATAATCCCTTTGTTCAGTCCCTTGTCTTGTAGCATCTCATCTTAGCTGTTTTTTTTTTATCTTTTCATCCGTCCTCTATGCCGCTGTAATTTGCTGTCTTCCAATCTGCACTCCATCCCTTTCTCTTTCCCCTACCACTTACTGTCTTGTTCACCCTGTTCTGTCCTTTTTACTGCTGAGTGTAAGTTTGTGTGTGTTTGGGTATGTGTGTGTTCTGTGATTAAAGAAGGTGCCATTCTTGTCACAGTATGCCACCACTGCCTGCTGTAACCTGTCTGCCTCTAATAGATGGTGTCACATGTGGGTGTTTGAGTGTGCATGTGTGTGTGATTTGGGGACAGGAAATGAGTGACCTATTTGTGTCATGGTATGTGCATGTATATTTGTGTGAGCATGTGTGTGTGTGTGTGTGTGTGTGTGTGTGTGTGTGTGTGTGTGTGTGTGTGTGTGTGTAAATGACCATGCTTCACTGTGAGTGTGTATGTAACATGCTGTAATGAGACTAGCAGGAAGGATATGACAGTCAGTGACCTGTACTGTGTATAAAACACTAATCCATCTGGTGGCTCGCTCAGTGGAAGAAACAAAAAGCTGCTAAGTCTACAATAATCTGAGGTGGAAAACAGAACAAAAAGGACCCTGAAAGAAACTCTGTGCAACCTCAAAATTGATGTTATTGATGTATGAGGTTAATTTGTATCTGTTATCTAAAACTACCAAAATCTAACTAAAGAGTCCCTCCAATACCCGGCTGATGGTGATAGTAGTTTTCCCAAATTTCCACCAGATGGGCTCCATTAGATAAACTTGGCTTACTTCTGGCTAACGTTAGATCAGAACATTTAGCTAATGAGCTTAAATTGACACCCATCATAGTAAGTCGCTGGCTAACCGTATCTTGCTTGCTCGCTAACGTAGCTAGTGTAGCTAGTGTTGCTCACTGTTGACACTGGGAGTAAAATGGAGACATGGCACTCAAAGAGCAAGCAAGAGGCATACCCTTTGGATTGTCTCTGAAAATTTATCCCAAACCCTGGAAATCACTCTACAGCCTTTTAGAAACACCTTTGCACATAAATAGGTTGTATAACGCATATTGAAAGGTTATGAGATAATAATAAAAAAAAAGCTCCAGAACTCTAAAAGACAAATAAAGGGGAAAGTCTATATTTTCTTATGTTAAATATGAAAAAAACAATAGCAGAAGTGCTGTCACATTTATAACCAGGAAGCGAGCACCAATTTGTTTATTTCTAGTTCGTCGAAAGGCTTCAATTAGTTATTTATAAATAAGGGAAAAAAAACTTGTGCTCACCGTTTGCAGTTTTGTGTTTTTATACAGCATTTGAAATAAAAAGAAAACACTGCGCTTACAGAAATATTTGTGGGGTTTGTTTCTGTACTGCTCGAACACTAAACTGGCCCTTGAGATGACAGCGTCAGCAGTGGCCCCCCGGCTATTTCGGTTTGAGAGCCCTGTTCTAAAACGCTTCTTACAAAAAAGAAAAAAAAAAAAAGATGGAAAAGCTTAAAAGATACCCCAGTGAAAAATTCCTCACCAATTTACATTCAAAGGTTCCGTAAACCTTCAGAAACAATAGCACCAAAGCATCCAAAGTACAATTCATTCAAATATGCGGGCAGTACGCAGTAACAATCCTGTGAATATTAAAATAACAATCTCTCATCCAATCTCTCAGTCTACACGGATCAAGGAGACTCAGAGTGCTTTTAAATTCAAAGTATAGCAGCTGCCAACAAGGGGAAAAAGTAAATGACAATGATCCAGCATAATCAAAGACATGCACTCCAATCAGACCTCAGGCATATTTCTCATATCTTCTCCTATCCTTTTCCTTCTGCATCATTATATTACTGTCCTTGAGCCTGCATGTTTCATCGAATCCAGAACTAGTCACCACATTCCAATTATGTATTAGCCGTGTACTTTTTATTACCCGGACTTACTTTTTTCATCTTTTTGATCTCACTGACACATGTCACTGACAATTTATGTTATGTAAAATTCAGACAGGTTAAATAACCTTTTTTTCCCCTTCTCATAATTTCATAGTAATTGTAAATATAATTTTTGTCTATCAGTATTATCGGCTATAGCATACCCTCATCTGATTTCTTCTGAAACTACAGTGAAACCTGCGGTTGCCTGGGTTATCCTTGCTTGTTTAAAAATCCAAATCTGCCCAGTGTTCAATCAAATCATATAATCATCCCTAGTGACAGGGTCAATTACTGCTTACAGACAGGTTAAAGTAGATCAGTGTGGCATTCTGACACCTTTAAATAAATAAATGTGACAGGCAGTTTCATACATAATAATGTCAAGTGAATTCATTTTTCATGTGCTGAAGCCTGACATTCCAGCCAGCTGATACCACAGTAATACAAATCAAAGAGTAATCAGAAGGTGCTTTTTTATGAAGTGGCAGGTAACGTCAAATGCAACAGTTTAAACAGCTCAACAAACCAGCTCCCTCCGCCCCTTGCTGTGACACCAAGGGGGACCCAACCCCATCCCCGGATCTCGCTTCAGCCTTTATCAACTTTTAAAACAGCCGACAACGAGTTTTCTTACACAAGTTGGCAACAGTGGCCCAGATAAAGGAGGAGGGTTGAATGTAGCTAGCACTCGCACATCACATAAGTGTTTTTGTTAAATCTGATATTCTTACATTAAACAATACGGGACAAAATAGATTTATGTTTATGTGGGTCTAAGCAAAGCATTAAAGTTATTAAGTTATTTCATAAAGTTCATTTGTAGGTCTAAACATATTTAGGATGTTTTTTCTGCACTTTTTGTCTCTCCAAAGATGTTATTCATGTATTCTCTCCTATTCTATCGCAACTACATGCAAATAACCAATTATACAAATTAGGTGATGACATCATATAGCGACTTCTAGCGACTTTTGGGACAGCCAATAGCTGCTTTCCTTACTGAGGAGTTGGAAACAGTGGGCCCAGAGTTAATTGCAGTTGGCTTGACGTTGGCCTCTACCATTGTTCTCCAATTCCCCATTGAGTTCCTGATAAAGGCTCTTATGCCTCTTTTCCACCACCAGGGTTCCGGTTCCAGTTCCAGTGCCCTTGCCGTTCTAAAAAGAACTGGCGAAAACCTTAGGAACGGGCCCGCACTTCCACCGCGCTCGCGAACTGATCCTCTACGTATGAGTGTGGGTGGGTCCTCGTCTGAACACGGAAGCTGAAGGGCACAAAGTAGAAGAACAGCTGTTGTGCTGCGATCACATTTTACGTCCAAACAAACCGCTGCAGCATCTGTGTGCAGCACAGAGGTAAACACAGACAGCGATTACGAGAAGGAAGCCTGAAGGAGTCCTGTTGATTTCGTATAGTTTTAGGCATTCCGGGATCCATGTATGAGGTATGAGTCATAAGCTTTCTTGTAATCAGTTCAGCCAGTGCACAATTTGGTCTGTCTGGTCTTACAGTCTTGAGCGACTGCTCTATCTGCCAGTACCTGGTGTTTTGCTCCTCTGGTATTTCTGCCAATTCCTTTCTGGGCCAGGCTCGTGTATTGAGCCATGTGCCTGTTTTGCAGATGATCCGACAGAACCGTCCAGCCGCCACAATTTGGCCCATGTCAAACTGGCTCAAATCCTTACACGTGTGCATTTTTCCTGCTTCTAACACATCAACAACACATCTAACACATCTGTCTGAGGACAAACACTGATGAGGAGAGAATCAGTGGTCATAATGTCTGAATGCCTGATCGGTGTACATCTTATGCACACTGTAGCTGTAACTTCTGCTGTCCCATATTCGAATCATTACACTTTTTTTTCCCCAAATCTTTTCATCATGTCCTTATTTCCCACTAATCAAAAACCTTTTGTACTGAGAATCTTTTCATCACAGAACATCTGTTACTGTGGCTCAAGCTCTTAATCCCTATTAGACTTTACACCTCTCTCTCACCTCTCTGCAAGGCCAACCTAAATCCATTTGGAAAGAAAACTTTTCATCACTTTCAATAACACTGTAGACACGAGTGGTAAGCCTTATTTTTGTCTGTTTCATCATTTGATGCCTTTCATTAAAGCTCTTAACAACCCTGTTTTAATGTATTCACATTGCCTCTTGATAGTGAAGTAGCTCTGACAGTTCAGTGTCTGTATTTCTTCAGCGCTCTCTTTCTCTGTGTTCTTGCACGGGGTGTTCTGATCAAGCCGTGGTGTCGACTTCATTAACTCCGCGTTTTTATCTCTGCCTCTTTCTGCTTTTTACACGAACAGTTGTGTAACCACCCCAATTAGAATTTGTGTTGGGCTTTGTCGTCCGTCACTTTGATGGACAGGGTCATACAATTCTGTAATAATGTAACTTTACATGTCATTTTAATGTTATTTTTGTATTGTTATATCCAATTTGCTGCGACACTGGACTCCAGAATTCGTAGCGTTGATTCAGACAGATTTTTGCCGTCAGGGGAACATTTCTCTCAGGGAAGTGATCAGAACACACCAAAGGTCTCTGAAGGTGGTTTTTGTTGGTCCTGTAAGCACGTTCCAGTGTATAGAAACATTCCACATTACAATCCCTGACTGCGGTCAGCTGCAGCACAGCTAAGCGTGGAGATTCTAGCTTGTGATAACAGTAAGTTGCCAGTTGCAGTGCCCCGTCAAACATACACTGAAAGACACGCAGTCACAGGATTCTCTTTGATTGAATATATATATAGTCTCCCCCACATCCGCCTCATGCCCTCCATACAAATCTCCAGGGTGGTGGCACTGAAAGGCTAGCACATGAATGGCACTGAGGGACAGTGCGACTCCAAAGGAATCTTCTACCTCTCCTGGGAGTTCTTCCATCCTCACACTTTTCCTTCTCGCTTTCCTTCACTCTTGTGTTCAGCCATTTTCTTCCCCTGAAATGAGACACACAAGCTGGATATTGTCAGATCTGATGTTCTCATCTCACTCTCTGCTGTCAGCCAGCCAGCTGTTTATGCAGAAAATCTGGTTAACACCTATTTATGCATCTTTATCTATTTTGGGACCATTGTAAAGATGATGATGATGTGTCACCATCTCTTACTGTTTGCAAAAGCCAAGCCATGACTTTAAGCACACAGAGGCACCTTTGGCGATGCATTGAGCCACCATATTCTATTCAGCAAACGTGGAGCACAGCCAGCTGCTCAACTTGACATCTGCTGTGAGGCGAATGGAACCGGAAGCCTGCATGGAAAGGTAAACTGCCTGAAACCTGTTGGTAACTATCTAGCTGACAGCCTTGTTCTTTATTTAGAATTTTATGATTCATAATAGCTTTGGTTAACTTTTTCCCAAACTGTGCAAAAACATAACAAAACAGTTATTTGGCCTTCAAAACATCATATAGCGCATAAACTGAAACCTTTTAAATCGTGTTAGGCAACACATCACAGAAAATATTCTGCATCAGCCACAAACTTTTATCTCAACTGGTTTTAAATATACATTAGTAAACACAATATAAATCCCTTCATCACATTGTCAGCTGATGGTCAGTAGTATATGATCACTACAGAAGTGGAAGCAATACCACCTCCTCACTATATGCATTGCTAGTAAACTTTACTTGAAAAACCAAAAATAAAAGTAGTTATTCTGCAGAGAAATGCTCCTTTTTAGTGTCATATGGATCAATATTACTGCTGCAGATGTTGAGCTCAGTTTAAATACTTGAATATTCTATAAAATCATATGTTTGTAGCTGGCTGACCACATATAAAAACTCCTTTATAAGCATGAGTATGCAATGATTAACTGGATGTTTTAAATTTAACCTGCTGTTTTGCTGAATACACAACCTTGAATGTTTGATCATTCCTCTGTAGGTCCTGACAGTCAACTAAGTGCTTTCTATTTTGTACTAATGTGAAAATGCCTGATGGAGCCTGCACACGTTATGTGTTGAGCTGATAAATCACAAAGTAATTTGTTCGTTTACTTGCTACTACTACCTCTGCTTTCACAGAAATCTGCATATGCGGGTGATGATATATGGACACACCCTTAAAAATGACAGAAATATCTCCACTCCAATAGCTCAGAGCCAAGCTAGTTTCCATAGACAACAGTCAAGTGCGGCCACAAAATGGCAGTGACGCACAGGATGGATGCAAACCGGCGGTGTGAGATCCTTTATGGGACAGAATGCTGTTTGAGCTTTGAGGAGCGAGATCACTTTCACTGTGCTATGTTCTAAATCATGTCTGTTTTTAGACATGAACTAAAATCACAAACACGGTCCTCAAAAGAGGACAATTATCTTTCAGTGTCTAATATTGCATGGCCTGCATATCAAGGGACTGATATTAACACTAGAACTCCCAAGGTGGTCATTTTGACCGTTTTCAAATTTTGAAGTGTAATATCTTTTTTGCTATTAACCCCATGTGACTGTGGGTCCCTGACTTTTCCTAAATAT
>JAVDPK010001488.1:73997-84459 GCA_034780415.1 Cichlasoma orientale
AATAATGTATGGTGGTCAAAATGACCACCTATGGGAGTTCTAGTAGTTCTAAAATCCTGGGAGTTCTAGTGTTAAAGGAGACCTTGTTGCACGTATGGCATCTGACTGAATGGCAGAATTTGAGGCCCTGGGATAAGAAAACACTGGAACAGAGTGCAGTCTTTTGGAGAATCTAAGTGCAGCTCAGTTAATGAACGCTGATCGTGAATCACAAATGAAATATAAAATCAAACTGAGTCTTCTTCCCTGTGTTAGCCCTGCAACAGGCTGACGACCTGTACAGGGTGTACCCTGCCTCTCGCCCTATGATAGCTGGGATAGGCTCCAACCCCCCTACGACCCTGAACAGGATAAGCGGAAGAGAATGGATGGATGGCAGAGTCTTCTTCCCAGTTCTGCTCTGCTAACTCAACTTGGCAAAGCTGCAATCCATTAAACATGAACAAATAAACAGACAAACATATGGAATCTATACAATCATTCTGACAACTACCTTAGAAATTCACTAGACTTCTGACTTTTGTTTTAAGTGGCATGTTTAGTTTCCATGTGGGGCCATACCCCATTCCCTGATATCCAGGAGCAGAATTAATGGCTTTTATTGTATCCAACCACAAAGAGCAGAGACGTTGATACAGCCCATATTTTATAAACTTACCATGTAAGCTGGAGCAGCTTTGCAGGTACAGGCCATCAAGTGTTTCCCAGGTGAAGCCAAATGAAGCTTATGCGTGAGTTCCATAAAGAAGATCCGTGGTCACTCTGCCCGCTTTCTTCCTGGGTGTTCGGCTGCTTGTCTGTTCTTTAATTCCACTTTCCCACGCTGACAAACTCGATACTGACATCATTACACTGGTCCAACCATCTTCCTGTCCTACATCCTATCAGCGCTCGGATTTCTTTCTGCCATGATTGGCGTCTAATTGCCAAATAAACTCATTTCTCTATCTCAGTAAATCATGTCCAATTCCTCCTAATAATCTCTCCTTATTGAAATAGCGTTTAATTACTTATGCAAATCTCAAATACTTCTTAAATGTGCCATTTTGGAAATGTTTCCTTTAACTTTACTTAAATGTATTACAATGTAAATCTCTGATTTCCCTGACATATGCAAGAAAAGTGTTCATTAGAATATGCAAAACTGTCTGCTATATTGCGCTAAAGTTAAAAAAAAAATAACATTAAGTTACTTCATAACCTAATTACCCGTGGAGATGTCTCTCCTTTCCTGCTGCACACTGCATATCTCTCCTCTGACTTTTATTTCTTTCCTGTGATGCATAAACAACGAGTCTTAGAGCCTGTTACAGAGTTGCCTTTGGTGGGAAAAATCATCTGATTGCATAAATTTCCTTCTTCTTCTGTCCTTAATTGGATTTCTTCCTCTCTTTTTAGATTGCCATGTCTTTCATCTCCCTCTTCTTCCTCCTCCTCCTCCTCTTTAATTTTTTTCCATCCGTCAGTGGATCAGAGGAGCAAAGGAGGATGGAAAGATCGTAGAGGAAGAGAATAGAGTTCAGGCCAGTTGCTGGTTTCTCATGTGCTGTCTCTGGGGTGCATCACATTTGTAAGTGCATGCAAAAGAACCAGCTAATTGACTCACCAGTGCATAAAAGCCAGAATAGCAGACCTTGCAAGGTATTTAGAGTATATCAACATAGCATGGTGAAATCCCAACCATGGAATGCAGTTTTGATACCTCAAAATGACTTGGCTCCAGCAGCTACAGGCTGAATTTGGGACTTCTTTTACTTTAATCTAATTTATTAATAGATATATAAGTTTGCTTACAGTAGAAGTTACAGAATAGAAAATACAGTTGCTTACAGTGCTCCTCTCTGATGCTTAAAATCATCAAAATTTACAAAATGACTTCTTGTTTTAATTATAATAAGATCAGATAATGATCATGAATACTTTATTTATCCTGAAATGACCCAAAATGATACCAAAAATTTATTAGGAAAGTATTTACAGAAGTTGGGGCCAAGGGCCTTTTTCCCTATAGATCTTTATAGGACAGGAAGTCTTTGCAGCCATAATTATTGTTGCTTGTTGCTTTATTAAATAAGACTTGAAACTAGCAATGGTGAGTTTTTACTGAGATCATAGATCAAAGGAGCTCAGGGCCGTTGTTCTGTACAACTGGGGTTTTTTTTTCTCTCTAATGCCCCCCTGCTGGAGATGAGAAATAATTTAGATATAAGGCACTTCACAAAGGCTTCGCTCTTCAGACTGGGAGGATACAAACATCTTTTAGATTTAATATTTACCAGATATGCTGTTTGTGCAACTTCTTGTTCCAACAAACCTCTAGAAAAGAGAGAGACAGTGCATGACCCATACAGCCACAACAGTCAATAATCACATTAATGGGAAATTGGCAGTGTTGTAATAAACCAGCGATCATGTCGTGTTCATCACTGACAGAATGGCCGGCCCCGTGTTTGACTCAGTAGCCTTCTGCAGACTGGTCAGGATGTATTAAACTCACAATGAACCACGTGTGCTCCTGCTTAGCACTGTCAGTGTTGATGCAGTATTTATAATTGGGGGGAGCTACAGTACTAGGGTTAGTGGTTTCATTTGTTCCTCTGTGATGCACTGGGTTTCAAATATTACATCATGTAGATTTTACATCACCTCCCTTTAATCTTACACAGTAGAGGAATGGACTCTTTTATCTTTGTTAAGCAACTGATGAATTCCTATTAGTCCATGAAGAATGCTGATGAATTGGATGCCTGCGGTGCAGTTAGCCGCCTGTGTGTAACATGTGAACTCACATGACTGTTGAAGTGTAATTGTTGCAAATTATGCATACAGAAGTAAGTTCTGTAAGCCCCGTACCTAATTAAAAAAATGAATATAGGTCAATGTCATTGTCTTGGATTTTGTTTGTATGTCTTTTGAAAATGATCAATTCCGTGAACCCGGTGCAAACACGCAGCGATTCAAAAGTAAAGCACTCTGCAGGATTTAGTCAAAGCCCTACCTGTGTGTCACTGATATGCATGATCTGAGTTTAAGGTCTACGTGACTGTTGAGCCAATCAATAGATACTCTCAGCCGCTCCCTTGTCATAAGAGGTCACCACAGCTGGTAGCGCTGCACGTTTGATTTGGCAGAGTTTTACACCGGCTGCTCTTCCTGACGCAACCCAAAAGGGGATTGGTGTCCCCTGCTGGAGCTGAACCAGCGAACACTATGGAGCCACTGCGGATTTTGGTAATAAATAATAATAAAAAATAATAGTAGTAAGACAGTGAATCTCACTGGTGTTGATTTGTGCATTAGCCAGGTGATAAAACAAGAGGAACACGGAGAACTTTGTGTGTGTGTGTGTGTGTGTGTGTGTGTGTGTGTGTGCGCGTTTGTTGCCATAACCCTGTCAGTATAGACTCAAGAGCCTTGACACAATAATAAGCCCATTCTCCTCCCGAAGTCCCCCAGTCATATTATTATTCAGTGGTCCAAATATGGAAATACAGCCGGTACCTCAGAGATAACAGAAGGTACAGTGTGTGTGTGTGTGTGTGTGTGTGTGTGTGTGTGTGTGCGTGTGTGTGTGTTCATGCTCAGTGATGTTCTGCCAGTCAAACTTTCCAGAGAGGATGGAGAGGCATAAAGCATTAAAAAGACAGTTAATTCGGTCTCACTTTCTTTGTGGGATTTAAAGCCACTTGTGTCAATTGATGACGCGAGCAACTGCTGACACAATGAAGGGAAAAAAGTGTTCTGTGGAAGGCAGGTCTGTGCTCAGGCAGCCCCATGTGGCAGCCAAAGATAACATTTGAATATTATATTTGTTGAAGGATTCATTAGAGAGAATCTGTAAATGAGAATTGTGATGCAGGGTACATGCTGTAATATACACTCAGCTAACCTGTTAATTCACGCAGTTATCAAATCATGTAGCACTGCTGCATTTGCAGACAATCATTTCAGTTCAGAGCAGAATACTGTACATGTACATACAAGCAGTCCGTGGAGTTTGTACAACAGATGGGCATATCTTTCAGGTCTGAAAAGTCAAGCCAGCGTTATAGTGCCTTAAACCTGCACTATTTTAATGGCCACCAGGGGGTGTGTCCTCTGGTTGCAAAAAGAAGTCTGGCTGTATAGAAGTTTATGTGAACCTCAGTCCACTTTTCTAAAGAGTTCATGGGCACAGTTTCAAGTCTCAAGACCTTTTTTTGTGTCATTATTTTGTAAATTATGACCCACAATAGTGGATGATGAAGGAGGGCATGCTTTGACATTTGATATTTGAAAGGGGCTCTGGAGCATGCGTGTCCCTCAGTTTTACAGTCAGGGTCATGGTCCCCGCTCTCTCCGGGCTGGCATCCTCTCGTGTTGTTGTTTTTGTGTTTGTTTGTGTATGGGCGTGTCATTTCCTGGCCAGCCTCTTCTGCACACCAGATTGTAATCTCTAATCACTCACCTGTCCTTCCTTAACGCTCACCTGACGGGTATTTAAGCTTCAGACCTCATCAGATCGTTGCCCCAACAAGGCTAATTATGCACCGTGTTTTCTTATTGACAAGCCTTCTTTGTGACGTGTGGATTAACATTCGTTTGTGTGCAGAGCCGAGTCCGTTTCTGACCACTGGTGATCGAGGTGTAGGAAGTGAGAGTGAGAGCGTCGTCTGGCCGAGGGATTATTGGAAGCGAGCCCCACGCTGCCCCACCTGCCATAACCCGAACATTCCTTGTCAATTTAACCTCTGGCTTAGTGCAAATAAAGACTTTGAACTTTTAACTGTTATATCCACAGTTGGGGTTAGGTTTAACAATAAGTGGCTTGGTAGTTTTGTGTTGTCTTCGTTCTCGCTTTGGCAGATACTGTTTGTCAGATGATATTACCACATTACCAGCAGTGTGTACTGAAGCCTCAGTTCTAAACTATCGAGCCTAATGGTGTAAGAGTTCTGAAACAGGGACCAAATTTGCACTACAGTACAAATGTCCACAATCGCCGCTGTCCATGGTACCTCTGAAGTTAATGCCTGATTATGAAGCATGCTAATGACATCAAAAATGTAATGAGTGAGCTGGAAGACAACAGAAAAAAGACGCATTGATGTGATTATGTCTAGACAGCATGTCCTTAGTTTGGCACTGTGCATGTGCCAAACAAAGGATTTGTTTGGCACATGCACAGGAAGTGTGGATTTGAGCTATCATTATGAAAAAGAGCTTGACTTGCTAGGAGACATACAGTGATCTCACTTACTGTTTGCGCTTAAGTCTGAAAAATGGAGGGAGCTCAGACAATGATATTTAAATGAGGATGTGTGCGCGTACATAATCCATGTTTTGTGGAGAGCACACTACATATGCATCAGTTCATCTGCATCAGCGTGTACCCACTCATTCTTGCATGTCTGTTTGCGTGCGTGTGTACATCTGACTATTTGTCAGCATCGCAAATGACTGGCCTATTAATTAGGAATGATGCCGAAACCATTGGAGACAGCTGGGAGAAAAGTCAGAAGCCAAAAGTTCAAAATGGCAATGCTTCAATTAAAATATTCATTAAGACTACCCCGTTTACTCCGTCATCCGTGACAAATGACTTGCTGCTGCTGGTTGGACTTAAATTTCTTCCAACAGACACACACAGACGTACACACACACACACACACTACCTGCGTCACCATGACTCAGAATAAAAGAACAGCAATCCGTCAAAAAAGAGGTGCAACAGAAATCAGTAGGGCCCAATATAAATCTGAAGTCCACGTGTCAGATTGTAAAGTGTCCTAAAGTGGGTAAATAAATGACTCGATACAGTTGTCACAGCTGCAGACATCCTATGTGCTTTATTAGGTACTTTGTAACTGTCATTTGCTGGTGAAAAATTGGTTTGCCTGCTCTCAGACAAACTCTTGCTCTTCTGTCTGTGCACTCACAACGCAAATAATTCCGCCTATCTCTCTGGTTGCTTTTCAAAACGTCGGAGGAAATGAGACGTTGAGGAGTGTAGTGTAATGTGAATGTTTAGGTTCCAGTAATGTTCTCAAAAGCTGCATTTTCAGTCATGTCGTAGAAAGAAGGTTCACTGCGCACGTTCACCAAAGGCAGAGACACAAATTAAAAATCAATATAGTGCTATTACAGTGTAGAGCCTACAGTAGTTCACTGATAGGCACACCGAGGTCTGGATCCAGATCTTTATGGAACCAGACCTTTACTAGATTTTTTTTTTAAGAAAAGCCCTATTGCTAGATTTTGAGGGACCATTTCTATTTTACGCTGCCCAACTTTACGGTAAGGTTATGTTAATCTGCACAGCCTGTCTTTGTTATTATGGTAGTCGATGTGTGGACACAGGAAACACTGACCAATCGCGTGCATTGTAGCTCATGCCATGTGATACTACTCAGCCAATCAAATCATTTATACAGAACGAATGTGAAAACAGAAAAATTGCTTAAACGTCACTATTACATGGGCAACACTGGGACCTGAGGACAGAATTTCGTTCCACTGCACGCAAATGTAATGCGAATGACAATAAAGAATCCTTGAAAACTCTGTGAGGAGAAGATGTTTAGAAGAATAAGAAGTCGTGTGTTGGTTGTGCAGCCGGCAGTGTTGGACCCAGATGCAGAACTCTGGAGGCTCGCAAACACTAGAAATGAATTTTATTGGCTTTTAAAAGCTATAAAATCTGATTTCATATTTTCATTTAAAAATTCCACATTTTGTTTTTTTCATTTTGTGTACCCTAATAGCGTGCTTTTAAAAAAAAATGAAAAAAAGAAGAAAACAATTTGCCAAGATACACTAAAAGTACTCACTCACCCATCGAGATCTTTGAATTCAGGTGTTCCAATCACTTCCACAGCCACAGGTGTATAAACCAAGCACCGAGGCATGCAGACTGCTTCTACACACATTTGTGAAAGAATGAGTCGCTCCCAGGAGCTCAGTGAATTCCAGCGTGGTCCCGTGATAGGATGCCGCCTGTGCAACAAGTCCAGTCGTGACACTACTAAATATTCCGCAGTCAACTTTTAGTCACACAAAACTGGGAGACACACAACCATGAGGGAGGATGCAACAAAGAACTGAGAAAAGCTGAGGGCTTAAATACACACACGAGGTAATTAGGGAGAGAGGACGCACACGAGACAAGTGACTAGTAAAATTAACCAGGAAGAGAATAACATTACACACAAATGCGGACTTGACACCGAGAGCACAGGGAATAAACTGTAACCCAAAACATAACACAGAAAAAACCCTGAGAATGTAAATATAAAGAAACCAACCTGCAAATATCTCCAAAATGATACCTGAAAAACTACAATAAACTAAGAATCAAACAGTGACATCACATAATTGAAATTAGAAGCACAGAACTGAAAACGCTGGTTCACAGCCCCCGGACCATGACACAGACAGAGAACAGGGTGCTAAAGCTGAGATGGATGTACTGTAGGAAAATGAAGAAAAGGGGGGACTCAAACTGCACCTTTACCAAAAGCTCTGTACTTTTAATGAATGCAAATCTTATTTTACTGGGAATGAGAAAACATTTTATTATTATATTATTATGAGAGCACCCTCCAGGTCATTGTGAAGATGAATAATAAACACTGCTGAAATACTGTTGAATTGTACTTTTTTTTTTTTTTTTTATAACCAGTTGTTGATTAAATCCAGAGACTGATGCAACTATTAGGCCACTTCAGAATGTACTGAATTATAATGGATGTGGAACTTTATGATATTCTGGACTGGACCTCCCCCACTTTTAATTGAATCCCTTTGGTGCAGAGTCCCCATGGTCCACCAGAGCAGTTTCAGTGTGCTTTGGTAATAATTGTCTAAGGTCGTAGAGCTCTGCTGGAGTGATGTGTTTTTACTCCCAACTCACTGACCCTCGGTCACGAGCCTCTTCCTGTCATTTTTTAACACAAATCGTGTCCCATTGTCTTCATTTTCTGATGCAAATGGGAAAAAAAAAAAAAACTTCAAAAGTCCGCATTAGCAGGCAGGCCGTGTGGAACAGCTTTTTCATGCTTTGATTTTACTGTTTTTGACTTTACCTTTGCTGCCTGTTTACATTTTAAATTATGTCGTTAGGCTGAAGCAGTAAAAGTACTTAGTGGCAAAACTATGTGGTTAGATTGAAGGAAAAGTCTTAGTTTAGGTTAACCCTCTGGGCTGATAGTTCAGATTAAAAACTGTTTACCTTGCCTTCTTTGGTACCATTGTTTTCAGCACAACCTCATGTGTGACTGCACAGTTATTTTTCCATTTTAAATACTGTATACTGGACCTAAAATCACACAAATACATAAAATGCGAGTAGAAACTGTGAACCCACAAACATGTTTAATGAACTATTTTTACAACTTAAAATACAACTATAAGTTGCAGTTTTCAAAACCTTATGTACAAATATAGCAAACAACAAAGTTATATACAACTATTTGCAGTGTTTACAGAACTAGTCAGGTGTCACAATAAGCTGCCACACAAATTATTTGTGCCACAGTTCCTGTCCACCACAGAGGAGCCCATCACAGACAGACCTCACTATCAACATCGCTGTCGGTCCTTCGCCACTATTTCACCTGTTCCTCAGCAACCAAATGCCACATGTTGCCTTATAAGTTTTTGATTGGTTGATGTGGTGAATTTTTCCACCAATAGGAAAGAGGGTGCCATGATTTCTTTTGTTTTGTTTTGTTTTTAATGTTACTCGAAAGTAACGTATATCAAGGGTGAGGACGATGTACAGAAAAAAAGCATGGTGTAAATTATTGATCATAACTCGGCCTCTTGGCGTATCAACACAATTTAGTTTGATGTCTCGTCTTTCGACTCATGTTGAAATGGAGACTCAGCGAGGCAGCGTCCTGCTGCTATGTCATCCTAAATCAATGATGTCATTCGGATGTGCTGGTGCGTCCGTCGACCCCTGAGGGTTCACCCTTTGAGGTCTATCTCATGGTGACCACCCCAACCCTCACCCTAAGGCCATAGAACCATTATAAACATCCAACATGTCTGTACAAACCTTAACTGTAGGCAATCAGAATATGACATTTTTCTTTTTATTAAATTGCTCTTTTCAATTATTATTGCCAAGACTTAGGAGTAAAAAATAATTCTGACACACACACACACACACACACAGTGTGATGGAGTAATGAAGAAGCCAGAAGGAAGAGCTGTGTGACATAAAGTACAGGAAGTTTTTAATGTGAGCAGAAATACTGCTGAAACACATCTGAGCTATTAAACTACATTTGGTGAAAAAGTTCACCAGGATGCAGAAAATGAAATGCCAATCCCTCCAGCTTTCCTTAGGAGGCCCCCGGCTCTCCCACTTAAAGAAAAATAAGTGTAGTGATGTTGATTCCTGCAGCGACTGCTGTAGCCTGTAGAAACCGTCGTACAGCTGCTGCACACGGACTGAAACATTTAGCGTCACAAATGTGGCGGCGGCAGCTGTTTGTTGTGATTTGGCACTTTACAAATAAAATTGAATTGAATGTCGGTGTGGTCAGGTGTTTATCATCCGTATTGCTATCAGGGAATGTTTACAAGCATCTCAGAGAGAGGAGGTGCCAGAGTCTCAAACCAGCAACCTGCACCTCACTAGTTAATTGCTCTAACCTGCGGCCACCTCCAGCTGCCCACCCAAAGAGCAGGCTAGAATGGGCCCCGAGCCCAACAGCATTATTTTACTTTTCTGTGGTCGGATCAAGGATACTTGGACATCCATCCTTCTGTGTGGTGTCTGCATGTTCTCCCTGTGTTTGTGTGGGTTTTCTGTGAGAATTCTGGTTTTTCTCCCATGGTCCAAGGACATGCAGTTAGTGGGGTTAGGTTAAATGGTGATTCTAAATTGCCCACAAGTGTGAGTGTGAATGGTTGTGTGTCTCTGTGTGTTAGTCCTGTGACAGGCTGGTGACTCGACCTGGGTGTAACCTGCGTCTCCCCTTATGACAGCTGGGTCGGGCTCCGGCCCCCCTGCGACTATTAAAAGGATATTAAGAAGGAAATGGATGGATGAAACAAACCCCCAGTAACGTTAATATTTTGGCAGACCGTTGGTCAGTATCAGCTGTGACTCTGAAGTCACAGAAGCGCCTAGTTTCAGCACTTTTAAGAGTACGAAAACAACAGACAGACAACACATCTCTGTACGAGTATCTCAAGTTGTTGTGACAAAGAAAATATAAACTACCACAGAAGAAGACAGCATCGACTGCTCTGAACGTCCTAAAGGTAGCTTCATTCCCTGTGTTACCATTTCCTTCCTCTGATTAAAGTTTTTCTCAGTTGATTTGACACAATTCTCACAGCAGTAAAGTGATTTTCACCACTCTGAATGCGCTTCTACAAACACTTAAAGCCAGTGGTGGGCCGTCAGGGCCTGCAAGGCCTTCTCTGCTGGCCTAAAAAAAATATTTAAATCACAGACTGACTTTAA
>JAVDPK010001488.1:91818-105328 GCA_034780415.1 Cichlasoma orientale
ATACGATTTTACATTATGATTATCCACACCGTACCAGGCTATGGCTATATGCTATCAAGATCTCAACTCACTTGACAGTAGGAAATTACAGAGTGCAGGAGTGTCGCGCATAAAAAGACTTATTCCTAGACGTAAGCCACTGCATGTGTGTCTCTCACACAGTAATAACACTTCCCTTGTGCAACCAAGTGTAAAACCTATAAGCTACAAGATTTCCATATGTTATCTCCTTCCCTCTGGCCCACTAGGTACTAGCACTCACATTTCTCAATGGGCATGAAGCCACATGACACACATGAGGTTTTTAATGCATGCAGAATTACAGACTGTAATAGAAGCATCATGTATTCTATAGGTAGAACCATAATTAAAAGTAGTTATATTGGCACTATGTATGTAAATTTACATTCATACTCAAAGTACTGAGGTCGGGACATGTGGTTTGAGGTACATGTCAAAGTCAAGGCCCACAGGTCAAATCTGGTTCACCTAAGAAATTAAGTTGTCATTGAGTTTTATGTGATATGCACCTCTACATATGCCAAACTAAACACGCAGGTGTATCCCAGCTGACACAGAATGGCACCAAAAGGGAAAGTTAATGCTGAAGCCAGAAAATATATGGAGAGATGTTAGACTCGATACCTTTTATTCATTTACCTGGATTCTTTACATTAACAGTTTGAATCCAGACATCAGCAGAAATGTTGTTATATCCTGAAACTGTTTTTATATCCTCCCAGATCCATAGATTAAAGCAGAACTCAGATATAAAATAATTTCATGCAGTAACTTACTCTGTATTTTAGCAGTCAAAATGGATTTGATAATTAAATACAAAGATTCAACTATTCATTCTTTTAATGTTATATTGGAGAATCAGAAAACAATAGTGAAAATGCAAGAGGCAAATTTAAAATCATAAATTTCTCAGTGATTAGGCTGCAGTTCATGTTCCCTTTGGGAGCTTTAAATATGTAACTTAACAAATGCAACCCTGAACACTGAAAAACTGCATTTTAGGACAGGGGTTTAAATGAGAACCCAACGGGTCCTAACGAGCATCCGTATGTGATGAGTGATGAGTACCGTGAGACTGATCCCGTGTCAGGTGTAATGTGTTTCAAGTTAACATGGTACCGGACTCAAAATGCCATTACAAATGCATCACTGAATTAAGCAACCATAGTACATTTACTAATCAAATAATTATGCCATTACTTGTGCTAGTTCTTCAATTATCTGCATGATGCGTGAAGAGAAAAACATTATCCCGCCTGCCTCTCTGTTCACTCTTATGCAACCATTACTTGACCTCATTTGATGTGAGAGACAAAAATGGCAGCGCAATCAGCAACTTTTGAGGAGTGACATTTACTTGTAATTCATTGCACAGGGGGATAAAAATGTCACAGTAAAGTGTGAACTGTGCTCAGTTCAGAAACAGCAATTCACCAATGCAAACACAACATAAAATCCCTACGGACACTGACAAAAGCCACATGCTAATCTCTTTTATACACAATCTATGACGCTAACACAAAGCTAGCAGCGAGAGACGCCCCCAGAGTGATGTTGAAGCGGAGATTATGCAGACTCCAACCGAGCAGCCAAAGACTTTTCAACAGCTAACAAAAACAGACACAAACCGGCTTGTGGGACTGAACGTTTCTACCTGTACTCGTTTCTACAGTAGCATCACTTTTCTTTGAAGTGTTCTAGGAGCCTATTTTTACAAGCTTTGCTCTCAGCTTTGTGGTAATACTAAAATACTAAGGCTACTAAAAGAGATCTTGTGTATATTTTCCTCTTTAGGACACAAAAACTGCACAAAAAAGTAAGGAAATTTGTGTTTGGTTGATTATTTCTTTGTTGTAACAATGCATTGTGGCAATAAATATCATACCATTGGAAAGCCTTAAATGTTGCCACATCTGTAAGGAAAATGCATTTGTGGGTTGAGCAGCAGAGTTGAGTATGTCGGTTGAGTCCATGAAAAACTTGCCAAATCTTCTCTGCCAATGCCAACCTGCTTATTCTGTTCATTATTATTCTGCAAGTATTTTCATCATTTGAAAGAAAATAAACCAGCTTTCCAACAGTGAAAGATTTATTCCCAAGAAGCATTGAACCAGTACTGCCATAACTCAGTACATCATAACACTTACACCTGAAGAAACTGTGGCTATAGCAGCATACAGCCTGGGAATCAGAATAAGTAGATAAAGAGATTAAGCCCTCCTAAACTGTGAAACCATATTGATGAGAACCCTTTTTCCTTTTAATTCCACATTAAAGCCCCCCCTCATTATTTTGTACACTTTTCTAATTTTTGAATCATGTTACTGTGATACACATTTAAAAAGAAAAAAAAAGCTTGAATGATGTATCTCAGTAAACAGAGTGGTCTCCAAAAGATGATTCAGCTCATAATGGATAATTATAAAATGTGAAAAATGTCCTTGTGATATTTGTTATGTTTAGGTTTTTTTGTCATTGTTGTGTTGTTGTTTTGTCCAAAAATAATTCAAATTTCCAAAAAAAACCTCTATATACACTGCTCAAAAAAATTTATTTAACACTTTATAATCAGAGTACAGCATCAAATGAATTAAAGTTCTAGGATATTGATCTGGTCAGCTGAGTAGCAGTGGGGGTTGTTAATGAGTGCTTTTGTGTTAATGAAATGACTAACAGGTGCACTACAGGGGCAACAATGAAATAACTCCCAAAAAAGGAATGGTCTTACAGGTGGAGGCCACTGACATTTATTCCCTCCTAGTTCAGTATTTTGCTAGGGTCAGTGTCACTACTGGTCACATGATGCGATACGTGGACCCTACAGAGGTTGCACAGGTAGTCCAACTCCAGCAGGGTGCCACTTCTGTACATGCAATTGCCAGAAGGTCGGCTGTGTCTTGCTGCACAGTCTCAAGTGCATGAAGGAGATTCCAGGAGACGGGCAGTTACTCTAGGAGAGCTGGACAGGACCATAGAAAGTCCTTGACCAATCAGCAGGGCCAGTTTCTGCTCCTTTGTGCAAAGAGGAACAGGATGAGCACTGCCGGAGCTACAAAATGACCTCCAGCAGGCCACTGGTATGAATGTCTCTGACAAAACAATGAGAAACATGAGGCTTCATGAGGGTGGCCTGAGGGCCCACCATCCTCTAGTGGCTCCAGTGCACACTGCCTGGGACCGTGGAGCCCGATTAGCATTTGTCATAGAATACCAGAATTGTGAGGTCCACAACTGACACCCTGTGCTCTTTACAGTTGAGAACAGGATAACCCTGAGCACATGTGACAGATGTGAAAGCATCTGGAGAAGCAGTGGAGAACATTATGCTGCCTGTGACATTGTTCAGAATGACCGGTTTGGTGGTGGGTCAGTTATAGTCTGCAGAGGCACATCCATGAAGGGAGAGACAGACCTCTACAGGCAGCGGCTCCCTGACTGCCATTAGGTATCGGGATGAAATCTTTGGAGCCACTGTCAGACCCTACGCTGGTGCAGTGGGTCCTGGGTTCCTCCTGGTGCATGACAATGCCCGGCCTCAAGTGGTGATGCAGGCAGTTCCTGGAGGATAAAGAAATTGATACCATTGAATTGCCCCCACACTCACCTGACCAAAATCCTACAGAACATCTCTGGGACATTATGTTCCAGTCCATCAGTCCAAGTTGAAACTCAGTGACAGCCTGGTCCAACTCTAGGATGAGATCCCCCAGGATCTCATCCATCGTCTCATTAGGAGCATTCCCCCATGTTATCAGGCTTTCATACAAGGACGTGGGAGTCATACAAACTACTGAGTACTAGCCTGATGCATCATTTTTTCACTATGATTTTTTGGTTTTCTTGGAATTCTGAGGTTGATAATTCTCATATCTGTCATACGATGTGGCATTTTTTCATTCTTAGCACCATGTTAATAAATAAATCTAGTTACTATTTTGATGTACAGTATTATAAAACAGTGCACTCACGATAGATGTGATATTAATGGCACTATAGGATTATTAAACATTTTGAGTTGTATAATATTAACTTCAATCAAATCTGGGTTTTGCAGTCGTCGTTGAGTTGGAAGGAATTTACAGTGAATGTTAATTCTTACATTTATCAGTTGTGATTGAATATCAGCTCCAGTTGTCGAGCCAAAATGCACGGGAATACTTTACTGTGATAGCAGTATGAAAAAAGAGGAAAACTCACAATGCTTTCCCAAACGAAGAGATTAATGAACTCTTCTGACAGCCAGTGTAGATACTTGTTAAATTGATGATGCAATAAAACACATTTCCATTCACTATTTACACATCTATAGCCGACAGCAGACGGAGCAGAATGAGGACGTTCCATTTACAGTAAAAATAAAACCCTTCATGGTTTTGTCTGACAACTGTGAAATGGTACCGGATACTTTAAGATGCAAAAACTTAAAGAACACAATCTGAGTTTAGCAACTCTTGATTTGGCTGGAGCCAGAAATGCTATCGTTTCTCAGACATTCACATACACACTTAGGCGCGGAGTGGCTTCTGAAGTATTTACTCAGTTTTCATGTGCCATAGTTAAACTTTCTAAGGCATGCCTTGGGCTTGAATCGCTTTGTTCTTCTAGAAATTGCACAGCAACCTGAGTAGACACCATATGGCTGCCAATATGTTACAGCTTAATATTTGTTTCCTCCCCCTTTACAAATTTGAACAAAACGAACCCGTTTGTCTTGACAAAGGTGCCTCCGCATCCAAGATGCTTTCCATGATGAATCTAGCTAATTTGTTAACAGATGACTGTTCTAATGTGTTTCATTTGCTCTGCCTCAGTCACAAATTAGATTGTGTTTTTCTCTTCAGTCTGCGGCTGCTGCAGCTTCAGATGAAGAACTACCCTGATGTCCTTTACAGGGGTCATACAGCACAGTCAGTGGAAGCCCCAAATGTCTCGCCAACTGGAATTAATCCACACATACTTTATATATCTGTGCATGTGTATAATAGCACACAGATTGGAACTGATCTAAGAGCAGTGAAAGCTGAGCCAGAGGCAGCTTGTCCAGCACGCTGCCAGTCTCTTGTCAAAGACCTCAGGTTTATCCATAATGAATATGTGCAAAAAACCCCAAAGAAAGCTGCTGGGCCTCTCAGCTTGCCCATTTCAAGCCATTGTTAATGGAATGCAGACACGCCCATGAAAATGGAATAAACTGTAGAATCCAATGAGTGCAGCAACAAGATGGAATTTACAACAGCAATTTATAGGATGGATGCAAACAGGCAATGAGAGAACCGTGATGGAAAGAATACTGTTTTCTATGGATAAAAGGAGTAATATAGCTTTCACATTGGTATGTCCATCCATCTATTCTCTTCCGCTTATTCTTTTCAGGGTTGAGGGGAGGGCTGGAGCCTATCCCAGCTGTCATAGGGCGAGAGGCAGGGTCGCCAGCCTGTCGCAGGGCTAACACAGACAGACAGACACTTCACACTGGTATATTTTATGTCTAATTTTAGACGGGGCAAGCACTGTTGGCTTGCTTGACCTGACAGAATGCCACTGCTCAGACCTCAGGGGGTCAGAGAAGTTTCACAGAAAGCATCTGGCTTGACTGACCACAGACATGCCTTCTCTGTGTTCACTGAAGCCTACAGGAGCTAGCAATGCTGCTACTGAGGTTCATTCTGAGTCATAAGTCGAGCTTACAAAATGCCTTTAGTTAGTTATCAGTCTAGACAGCTTCTATGTGGAGCATCGTTGTGTAACATTTAAAAGCCAAGTTAATTTAGTTACTGTTTGTTTCAAGCAGCTCCTATCCTAACACAAGTTAAATGATTAGCAGTTAGTCAGTATATTCTATAATTTTTATGTCTTACTAATGACTTATTATTGAACACAGCAGACCTGACTTTGACAAGCTCATTTTTTGAAACAATACCTCATTAGACTTTGACTGCTTCACATCTCTTCTGGGCTGTCTCGTTTTCAGGCTTTATTTAAGCACAAACATGTCTTGTATCAGCCTGATGGTGCTTTGTTCTTTTCTCCATTCTGCTTACCAGTTTGTCAGCTTCTTTTTTTTTTTTTTTTCCTGTAGCCTCACTTCTTCTATTTCCACCTTCCTACTTCTGTCTGTATTTTCATTATTTCCCTGTCTCTGTCTGCTCCATTGCCTGCAGCAGTACAGAGAATAGCAGCAGTGGTAGAAAAGGTGATGAAAAAAAAAGAGAGTTACACAGATTACACACCTTTATATTTTTCTCCAGATGTTTTTCCATATGTGACAGCTATGTGGGAGGTTACATCTAAATTGATAGACCTACTCCTTCCCTTTCTCTCAAACACAATTCCAATTGCTATTTATCTAAATGAAACATGGAAGCATATAAGTTAAAGGAGGGTTCCTGGAGGATTTCAGCTTAGAGTTCTAAATCTGTATATGCATGCACATGAATTTATATAACCTTTATATTTCTGCCCTTCCTTTATCTAGCTGCGAGTTCTTTAAAAATTTACATGAAAGAAATATTGTCAAAAGAAAATATGAAAGATGTATTTCTGTACTTGTGTATGTGCACGCGTCTGTCGCTGAAGATGGAAGATGTGCACGAGCATAACCCAAACCTCGGGAAGATGGCATAAAAGTGCAGTGATAAAATCTTAGATCCACCAGATAAATACAGAGATTTTCAGCGCAACTAGAGCACCTTCTAGTAATTGGCACCTGTCAGTTTTTGCACACCTCGCTGAACTGCAAAATGTTCATAAAATTAAATGTGACACGGCTTTTCTGAAGCGCTACACAAAATCAATGAGGTGTCAGCGGGCCCTTGCCTTGCTGTTTGTCTGTGTTCCCTCAATATTGCCATTGTACAGCTGTTTTGAAGTTAGCTTGGTGAAGTTTACAATTGTTTTTGTCTCTTTTTGTGTCTCTTGTGGGCAGTTGCAAGGAATACAGGGTTTGTTCTTACTCCCTGTCTCATTGTGTTGTCCAGCATACTGTATCACTGCTGTCATTCTATAGAGTAGAAATCCTGGAGTTTTTGTTTCTTTGTTTGTTTGTTTTTCATTCTGTAAAAATGTGTTTCTCAATACTGGCATGCTACACATGACATGGCACGTTATACTGCAGGAGTCAGCCATCAAAATGTGGTTACACTATGGTTACAATGACCACTTCTGGCTGGCTCCCAAAGTGAGTCAGTCTCCATTGTCTTCCATGTTAAAATGCTATGTTAAACCATGTTTACGGCCTGGAACAAAAGGGAGTTTTGGCCTCGATGGACAGCTCCCCCCTCTACCCCCTATTCCCCACATAATAACTTATATGGGAGGAAGTGAGCTGGATACTGGAGCTAGGGGTGTGGCAGCTTTGACTGAAAGGTGTGTTGACACACTCTCCTTAGATGGAGAGCCCTCAATGGTTAATTTGCTCTCTTCATTTAACTTGGAAAAATATATTGGATTTTTTTTTTTAATTTAATATATTTTTGAAATAGCCACCCTGATTAAGAAAGAGTTGCACAAATTATTGTGGAAACAATGATTCCCAACATTTTTAAAATGCAGGTGTAGAGAACTAGGATAGTCTGACCCATAGAACTACACCGGACACTTTATTGGAAAACCGCCTGATAATTGTCCTCATGCTTTGGGTAAATAAATAACTGACATTTACAATGTCATAGCACAACACAGCTGCCTTTTTATACAGTAAGCCAGCAGGTGAACTGTGTACAGAGGCACTGTGATCTATGGTAACCTTGAACTTTACTTTCTAACACTTGCTGCAGTGAGAAAGGCTTCCAGGCTTCCCTGGGAACATTTAAAATGATAAAATGTTTGTTTACTAACATTGAACCAAAAAAACAGATCTTTCAGATTATGTGACAAACTACACACACGAAACCCCTCAATTGTACCGTAATTGTAACACCTGTTCTCTATTATTGTTGAGTAGAATGGACCATTATCCTGAAAACTAGATAGTCAAGGAGACATACACCCATAG
This sequence comes from Cichlasoma orientale, assembly GCA_034780415.1. NCBI lineage: Eukaryota > Metazoa > Chordata > Actinopteri > Cichliformes > Cichlidae > Cichlasoma > Cichlasoma orientale. The sequence goes on from JAVDPK010001488.1 coordinate 99,833, forward strand.
ATAAAACACGATCCCACTTTGTGTTATGGTTCCCCTGGTACTCCAGTAGCAGATCTGCTATCGCTCCCTCTCCCTCTCTCGCTCTCCTCTGCAGTCTGTGAAGTGTGTCTGTGTGTGATTAACTCTGCTTGCATTCTCCAAAGTGGGCGTGCCCATCAAAATTCCAGCCGATACACCTGTTCCTCATCATACTCACCTGCAGCATTTAAGAGCAGCTCTCCTTGTGATTCTCTGCTGGATTGTTGTACTATATTGTAGTAGTAGTAGTACTCTTCTAGTTCAACTTGTGTTCCCTGTGTTTACCTATAGCTCTCCCTGCCAACTCATCTTGCCTGTGTTTCCACATCCCAGATCTGCTCCCTGAACCAGATGGGTTGCATCAGGTGTTAGCCTGCCTCACATCCATCTGCATTTCCCCTGGGGAGCTGAGTGAGTTTTGGGGGATCCGAGCCAGCTGTGAGACTGGGAGGTTTACCTGTGAAATGGATTTGATGGAGATTTGGATTTGGACGTGTTAAAGAAACGTTGGATGAACTGACGTGGGAGTTGAGCTGGGCGACTCTAGAAAGTCTTGCCACCTTCCTCAAACAAACCTTTGACCTGGTTAGATATCCAGTCGCATAAATTAACGTTCTGTCTGTGAATCCTTGCAGATTCATCAGGGGGAAGAAATCGAACCAATCTTCTGAGAGAGGCCCCTTTAAGTTCACTTTGCATTGCCTCTGTTTCATTAGTTACAATAACACTCACTGTCCTTTAACTATCTCAGTGTGTCAGCGCTGAGGCTCTTGAAAACCCCCCTCATAACACTGTGTGGTATTTCAAAGTTAAAAAACAAAGTGTAATGCAAGACTGTAACTCAATAGTTTGTAATTAAGTTGGGGTGTATTAACTTTGAGATCTCAGCAGCAATTGTAACCATACTGGCAAATTAGGCATGCATTTCGATGAATGTTTAATATTTAAAGTGATCTGTATTCATTTAGTGGCCTGGATGAAAACCATTCATTTTCTTTTCAATAATGTGTATTTTACGTTTGAATGAGATACAACAGAAATGCGTGCACAATGTTTTTTCTTTTATTAAACACTGAAGTACAATTTAGATTTTTATGTAGTAAACTGCTGGAGCATGGTGATGGTATTACGTGATTTGCAAGCATAATTAATTAGAGTAGCTAATTAGAATAAAATGAATCACTCTCGAACAAAGGGTGGTCTCATTTTGAGACACAAGCCATTATCTGCCTCCTGCATGCCTCCAAGGTGTGCAAACTCTTGTGTTTGATAATACAGATTTGTAACATGTCACGTTCAGCAGTAATGAGCTGAGTTAGCCAGGCTTTTATTTACACCTTAGTGCTTTAGAGATTTAGGGTCAGATTTACTCATGGCTTGCACAACCATAAGTTTATAATCCTTTAACTTTAAACAAAATCTGGTTTGGATTTAAAGAGACAGTGAAAATGTAGTTATTAATGAATTGTATGAATCTTTGAAATGTTATCCTACCCAATTTTTACACTGTAAAAGTGTAAATACACATAGTGAGGCCTTTTTTTAAAACTAAGGTTTGTGGAAGGGAACTGATTGCAAATGGTGCCACACAAAATAGTGTCTTAAATATAGTTGTAACAGTTGCCAGCTGTAACTAGCTGGTCAATTGTAGTTTGGTATCTTTTTCTTTCTAGTCACATGTGGCCAGAAATGTTTTCACAGTAGTAATGGATTAGGTCTTGAAGACAACCATCTCCAGTTACCTCACTGGACAGGTAACTGGAGATGGGTGGCTCAGCTGGCTCCAGTAACCAGACACCCATCAATCAACTCAATTATCCAGGTGGACGAGTCATAAAAATATTCACCTCACTCAGAGTTGTTACAAAAGGGGACGCTATCCACAGACGCCAAAACTGTATTTTGCACCAGCGTTTTCAATGCTGTAAAATTGGAAATTGTAACATGGTAGTCTAGGGGGGCTGACTGGCTCACTTTTGGAGCCAGTCTCGAAGGGCACAGATAAGGACTGCAGTTTTTGCCACATCTACTTTGACTTCAGTTTTCAGCTGTGAAGGTTGCCCCTTTCTTCTGCTTGCTGTTAGCTAATGTCAGCTTATCTTCTAATGCAGGCAATTTGCCGAATGTAGCAGCTTGCTAAGTTAGTTTACTTCTGTGCTAATGCTGCTAGCAAAATATTTAAAGCCAGATAAGTTGTTGTCATTTTTCATTCCGCAGAGGTTGTTTGTTCAGTGTGTGTTCTGCTGGGTCAGTTATGCTCAGATATTAGGGAGCAGTGAACTCCTTTGTGTAAAGTTAGCTAGTGTTTCTTATTTTTTGATACTGTGTGAAACTTGATGAAGGGCGTTTAGCCAAAACACTCATAAGCAAACATAAACATTATATTCTTTACTGTCACCAAAAATCTGTCCTGGCTTCGTTACAGAGATTCTGTGACCATAAAAACTGCTGCACAGCGGATTGTTCATCTGCATTCAAACTGATAGTGCATTTAAATACAGCTGATAAGAAGCTGTGAACTGCACAATTGGCTGTCTTACAAGAATTAAAAATCACGACTGGATCATTATTGACACATCCAAAGTCAGTTATCTATATGACCCACATGGACTCTGAATAATTATATTTTGTCATATATTGTAATCTTTTTTTCTCATGCACTGTGATAGTGCTATTTCTGCCCTTTTTTTCTTTCTCCCACCAGAGACCACCTGTGTCTTATCAGCTAAGTACCTCGCTATCTTTACCTCAGCAGTTTTCTTCCAGTTGCAAGATTGTCTTTGCATTTTTAAGCCTTGACTATACTCCACTGTGGACATGGACACAGACACAAGCAGTGGATCCTTTGTACCTCTTTGAAGTCTGCTTGAAGTCTGTTACCTGGAGCATAAATATAGTTGTTCTATTGTAATATAAATTCTCCATGGAGAAGTCCACACAATCAAAAAAAACAGGGAGGCATATGGACACCCGCACAGATCCTCAGGCTCACCCTCTGATCTCACTCGGACCCAAGCAAACAGTACAGTCAAGGCTTTAGGAGTTGATCCTCTTCCTACCCTAGTGAATGATCTCTGCTTCAATTTTGACCTCTATTTTGCGTGGACCTCTACTCAAAAAAAATTAAGGAACACTTTGTAAACACATCAGAAAACACGCTGGATATCTGCATAATATTTTTCCAGTTGGGTCATTTAAATCAAGTTTATTTTCAGAAAGGAAAAGTCAGTTTGTATATACGGTACATTGGTTAATGTTACAGTGGAACACTTGTGGTAGAGGACAGGGTCAGGAGTGAAGAAAAAGATTTGTGAAAAACTAGAAATCAGTTAGTCAGAACAAATGGTGCAAACACAGTGAAACACTAAATTAATATAATCACTAACCTCATATAATCAAAGATGGTGCTAGTGAGGTCAGCAGCCATTGTACCTTCTTTGTATATATTCGTTTTTGCCTTAATTTTTGACTTTCTAATGTCGCCTGCTCTGTGTCATATCACGTATGTCAGACTCTTTTGAACATCGGACTACAGCACTCTTACCCCGACCCAGCCTGGCCCTGGGACATCCTGCACCAATGGGCCAGTTCAGAAAAAGGAGGGTGCGGGGCCCCTGGGTCATGCACAAGGCCCCCGAGGGCAAAGAGTTGGCGTAAGAGAGAGGCTGAGGCCGAGCATCCTGCTGGCTAATGTCCAGTCACTGGATAAAAGTGGGACCATCACCACCTGGATGGGAAACTGCACTAAACAGGACTTCATGGGCCTTAAAAGGGTGGTTTGTTCAGCTGAACGGACCATCCGAACCACCCTCCCCAACCTGCAGGACGTTTACACCAAGCAGTGCAGATTAAGGGCTATGAAGATCCTTAAACAGCCCAACCACCTGGACACTCTGTCTTCTTCGTGCTCCCATCAGGCCGGCGTTACCGCTGCTGAGGACTAAGACTGAAAGGTTGAAGAACAGTTTTTATCCACAAGTCATCCGTCAGCTCAAGCCTGAGCCCTGAACTGGACTGTTACACACTATATAAATTATTCTACTCTGCTTGACGTGCACTGTAGCCTACCATACACTCACACACAGCTGCAATAACATGCCCTTGTGTAAATACCAACAAGTAGAATTATATATTTTTACCCTACATATTTATATAGTTTTATCTTGTGTGCCATGATGTGTGAAATACTTATTTTTATATTTTTGCTACTTGCTATCAGCTGCAGGTACAAAATACTGTGCATTGTATTGTGTATAACTGTGCATGTGACAAATAAACCTTATCTTAACTGTGTCTGCATTGCTTTCAGTTTATTAAATGTAGCCTATTTATCTTTTCAAGATCCATTTGAAATTGAGTTGCTTTCTCCTGCTTAGGTCCTCTGTGAACGAGTAGGTTTTTATCAACAAGAGACGGCCTTTATAGGAAAATTACAGATGTTGGTTGATTTTTATTACTAGTATGGGCCTGTTAATATTATTCTGGTGCCTGAAATACAGAAAAAGAGAACACAAAAATATTAAGAAGCACTAGAAAACAAGTAAATTAGCAATTTAATTAATGCTAGCCAGATCAAGCTGTGAGCAGAGGAGCACTGAACTCAACATTGCCCCTATTTATCTCTTCCAGGTTCATTTTACCATGAGGGTGAGTCATTTGCTGCTCTTGTTCCAGATGAAGCTAACAATGAATGTTTTTTTGTTATGTTTATCATACATTATTGCAGTACAAAATACTTCACAAACCTAACCGCCCCATTGACCTGAAAAGTAACAATTTCTGTATTACTTTCATGATGTCATCTGAGTGAGTGTGACTCCTCATTTTACTTATATAATGTCAAACTTTTCTTAGAGGTGATTGGCTGAAAAATTTCAAGGTCCCCTGCCATCCATCACGCTGCACGTGGGAAGCATAATGTGTTAGAAAAAGTGCTGCTTTAGGCACAATCAGGACATTTTCTGATAACTTTAAATTAGCGACAGATGTGCAAAATTATGATTGATAGACTGATCCTGGCATACTGGGTGCCTCATTGTGCTACTTTGCTGCTTTAGGCTTCTGACTGTCGAAACCCATTTTGAATCTTGTTTAAGGTTCTTCCATTTATTATTTACAGATGAGATGTTTTAAATTGCAGACCCAAAGGAGATTGGCTTAAAGACAGAGAAAAAGCTGATTTCAGACTTAGAGTTAGACTAGATGATGCCCCCAAATACTTGATGGTCAGAAAAAACCTGAAACATTTCTTAACATTTTAGAAAATCCAAAGCATAAAAGGTGGTGAACCCTGCTTTACCTCAGATTCTCCACTAATGGCTGACATGAGCCAAAACAATGCACAAATTGATGTATCCGCCCATCCCGAATTATGTGGAATTTTTTGGTTTGAACTCCACAATTAAGTAGATACGTTGACTTTAGTTACTAATAGTCAAACAGTTTATTACAGTTTATATAGAGCTTCAGTTACATGGT
>JAVDPK010001488.1:116341-132683 GCA_034780415.1 Cichlasoma orientale
TTGTTGTCCTCCTGACAAGCTGGATTGATGTGTCAGGAGTTGTGGGGACGGGTTTAAGCAATGATTGCTGTTAGAGCCTCAGTCTTTCACTCAATAATATTCTTTTCACAGCTCTGAGTACGCTCATTGTTTGCTTAAGCTTTTTCCAATGGCCTTGTAGTGATGCAGCAGCTACTGTGTAATTTCATCAGCAAGAGAGGAACTGAGAGCAAATTAAACACAACAGTATCAGCTTTAAATTTTTATACAGCACACAACAAAACTGAGTACACTCCTGCGCAGTATCAGTAACTGTATTTTTAAGTTGAAGAACTGAGTATTTAATCTTATGTATAATCTCATATGGGCTATATTCAAAATACTAGCCCCAAAGCACAACCCCAAAAAGATAAAAGTGAGTCTAGATTCAAGTTCAATCATTGAAACTCCAAAGTCCTGTCTTCACTGAGTGTAACAGCTGCTCCTGAAGCATCAGGTGTGACAGTGACTGTATAAAACGTGAATGTTTGTTCTTGGCCTAAAAAGTGAAGCTAATGGGGAAGTGCCTTAAACCTGCATTATTTCTAATGGCCAGCAGGGGGAACTCCTCTAAGTCCAAGAAGACTTCCAGTTATACAGAAGATCTGTGACCTCAGTAAAGTAAATCTTCTCTGCTCGGCTTTTTTTAAAAGTCATCATACATCAGTAATAAAACTTAACTCCAACCATATTGGTGACAACCTTGTGGATGTTAGAAAGTTAGGTCAATTACCTAAATAGTTCTGAATGATAACAGAATTCCTGGAGTTTAGTTCTGCCTAATTTCATTTTATTCCCAGTGACCCCTATCTGTCCATCTCTATGAAAACAATTCTGTAGACTCAGCTGTTCTTTTATTCCCTAATGTTCTGCAATCCCGCATGTACTTGTGATGACAGAGTGGATCCTCCTGGGCATGTATTACGCCCCTCTGTCATGGATCTGTGGAGAGATGTTCTGTCATTCTTCAAGCGTGATTGTTTTCAGCTGCTCTAGTTTCCAGTCTAAAGTGTTTTTCACTGGCTTCAAGCCAGAGGACACGTTCCTTACTAAAGTGTGATTGTTTGATTGGTTTAGCATGTTTGAGATCATTGTCATGGCGGAGAAATCCTCGTCTGCAGGTATTTTGTTGCAGACCTTGTTGTGATAGACTTGATGACTTATTAAAAACCTAAAATACACAGTTCTGCCTTGCTTCACAAAACTGAATTGTGTAACTCTTTGTGGCTGGCTGATTCACAAGCGTGCCGAGTCGACTGAGTGCTTTAAAGGATGACTGCTTAAATAAACTGACCAGTTCACCAAATTACTGCCTGAAAGAATTACAGAAGGAGATCCATGCTGCATGGGAAGGCCTACCTCGTCGGACAGATTATTACTTTTTTCCCCGTTTTAAATATTTATTACTGTTCAGCTCCATCTGAATTAGCGGGACATTGTTATCCTTACATCTGTCTACAGTGTTGACAGCACAATATGCTGAAGCTGCACAGATGCAGCAGGTAAAATGGCATGATACGGATGAGTGGCTTCCTTCGTGACTGACTGGCTTGACTGACTTTTTAGATTGCTCTCATTCCTGAATGACTGACACAGCAGCTGGCTGCCTGATTGGCTGTCTCGAAGATTGACTAGGGGGATTCATTGATTGAGATTTGACTGGTTAGCTTAACTGATGGATGGATGTAGAAATAAAAACAGCCGCAGACATCTCTTACTTTTTCATACATATTATTTATTTAGCTGTATTTATGTGACAAAAGTATTCAGGGGTTTAATTTTTTTATTTATTTGTTACTCCTGAAGGATTTCATAAGTATTCTACATTTGTGAGCATTATTTACGTTTGAATACATTATCTCTTGTTATATCCCTGTGGCCCTGTGGGCCTTTGTAAAGCTTTGGGATCTTAAAAGGATTTTTCAGCTTTATGCTTATTTTAAACTCCACATTTTCATTCTTGGACTCTACTAAGAATATCTTTGTATGATTCAGAGACTACAAAGAGTCAAACCCACCAGGAAGTGAAAGCAGAACCATAGTAACACAAGCAACTACAGTACATCACTTGCTATTTACACTATATTGCCAAAAGTACATGCAGACAAACTTGAGTAACATCCCATTCTTAATCCAGAGGGTTTAATATGATGCTGGCCCGCCCTTTGCAGCTATAACAGCTTCAACTGTTCTGGGAAGGCTTTCCACAAGGTTTAGGAGTGTTTATGGGAATTTTTGACCATTCTTCCAGAAGCGGATTTGTGAGGTCAGACAATGTTAGACCATAAGGCCTGGCTCGCAGTCTCTGCTATAATTCATATTTCATGTTTCTATGGTCCTTGCTTTCTAAGATGAAAGTTGGAATTCTGATGGGAAAAAAAACCCCTCTGTACCCCACAGAGGCTGCTGCGTTTCCCCAGCCGGTGTGTTTCTACTACTGTTTTGTATAAAAAACGTTTTTGTACATACTATATTCTAATATATTTTATTAACATCAACACTTAGCAATAAAACAAAAAAATGTGACAAATATTTTGTGATTTTTCTGCTTTTTTATTTTGTGAAAAAGCAGAAAAATGACGGGGTGGACCATGATAGCACGGGGTGGACAATGATGTCAGTGTGGACAAAAATGTGTTAACTGCTGACATGATTAGATTTATTAACAGATTTCTCAACAAAGGTGAACATTACAAAACACAATTATTAACATGCATAAACTTTTCACAAGCATCACGACTAAATATATCCAAAACATTGCCAAAAATATAATCTACAGTTTCCCCTTGTGTCCAACAGCAGAACACCGACTGGTCACTCACAAATGAATGAATGCCCTGAACACACACGGCTTCATGTTTAGTCATACTCAAAACAAAATAACAATGAGCTGATGAAGTGAAGACTTTATTTAATGATCAAGACTATTAATCTCATTAGGAAAATCAAGTGACAGTTGAGGTCATTTTCTCATGGTCTTCTGTCCAGACAGACCAGTGGAGTCACTCCCTCCAGGTCTAAGGCATTTACACTACATTTGCTTGCTTGGGTTTGAATCAATCTTCTGCATCACTGTAATTGCTCTTCCACATACTTCCAAATAGATAGCTCAATCTGTTGAGAACGCCTGTTCTATGTTTGTGGTTCTGGCATCAGGCAGAGTATTTGCCCATCATGGTACCAACTAATGTCCTCCTGCAGACCTAGCCAAAAGACCTTGTTCACACCATCTCGGTATATCCACTAGACTCATGTTGTCTGATGTCTTTCCATGTGCTGAGGATTGATCAGATGACAGAGGAAAATCAGCCAAAGTGACCTCCTGAAGCTGGCAGCAAGGGCAGTCCAGAACACCCTCCTTCCTCTTACACAGACATGAGATGTCTCAGTACTAACGACTTGATGGATTCTCATAGTGCCCTTTACAGCTGCTATTGCATGAACCTGTAGTGAGATCAAAACAACAAAGAGAAAAATACACTTTACTTTTAAGCACAAGAGCAGATATGACAGCAAATAATCTTGCTGTCCCGCTGAAAATACTCAATCCCCACACCAACCAAAACAGCATGCAAGAAAAACTGTGGAAGATGATCAGTGAGCTGGATTAGAGACTAAACTTTAAACAGTTTATTACCTCAGGCTTTGATTCAATTTCAGTCTCTGGTATGAAGAAAAACTCAACAGATGTGTCCAGGCACTTCAGCTTGTTCTGTAAGCTCTGAGCATCAGGGATGTCTTCTCCATGGGCCACAATCTTGTCTGCTGACCTCTTGAGGGCTCCACCCACTCCATCTGGTCTACCCTTCCCTTGTCCAGCCTCAAAGAAATTCCAGGTTATTTCCTTGAAGCCATATTTGTATGGCACCTCTGGGAGGTGAGAGAAATTTCTCTTTTGTCTGTATTGCGTTGCTGGCCCATCACTAAAAACATGAAGTACATTAAGTAAATTGTGGGTGTTTGTCTCTCACTACCTTTAGCATTGGATCAAGGTGGGCCCAGATGGCAACAGGGTCGTATCTTCTGGGGGGTGATATTGAGCAGATGGCATGGGGCCCCTGTTTATCGGTGGTGTAAAGGACTCCAGTGTGCAGACTGGCTTGCTGGTGGGAGCTTCTGAAATGTGCTGACTGGATTTCATCACTGAAATGCACATGCGAGAGGCACTCATTGTTCTTCAGGTTCCTCTTGAGCTCCCTGTAAACATTAAACCGCAATTTAATATTTGAAAACATGGTGCCTGAAATGGAAAAACCTCTCCTGGGATTGGGTGCTCAAGTCATCCTCTGCTGTTATTTCCATTTTTATTGTGATTGTTGACATTTTGTCATCCTTTGTTATCGCGTCTGTCATCCACTGTGATAGGCTAATTTGATTTTGCCCGGGAGTTTTCAGCATCATGTGACAATTGTGGAAGCATTCATTACACTCACCATGAGTGCATGCCTTGGCTTTGGAGTTGCACACAATGGCCTCAGCTATTTCTTCAGTGTTTCTTGAGGGCAAAAACCCGTGGTTATGCAAAGCAGAAGGTTAACCCCCCACAGCAGGTTAAGTCAGCAGGATACTTGGCTATCCAAAAACAGTTGAGGCATACTTTTGAAGCGTGTACTTCCTGACTGCTGCATGTTTCCAGTGACCACTTTTGATATCAACTGCTTCTCTTTGATGGTTTTAGCATGTTTGTATTTTTCCTCTAATATCTTTAATTAGGGCTTTGCGGAAAAAAAGCGCTCCTTTAATGGGTGAATTGACTTTTTGATGATTCAGCAAAGCATTGACCGTTGCCCGTGGTGATTTGGATGAACTCTCTTGCTTGGATCTGTGGAACCTCCTCTTATATTTCTCAGTTTGGGCTTTCTCTTTTTCCAGCTGTGCTTCCAAATGTTCAGTCTGTTTTTCAGTTTCTTCTTCAAGGTCCTTCAAACTCTTTCCCCTTGAGTGTTGTTGGAAATGCAAATGGAAAACAGTTGACTACATTACATTTTATCATAATATATAAATAAAACTATACCACAGAAAAAAAAATTTTTGGCTAAAGTTAGCATCTAAGAAGCACATGGTGGACCATCAGCTAGCATAGTTATTGGTTATTGAAGTAGACTACATGCAGTTTTTAAAATATATTTTGAAGTTTTTCTATTAATCATCTTTTCCTCTGACAGAGTGCACATGTTAAGCTTGACAACATCTAACAAAATGATGTAAAATTAGCAAATTTAAGTGCAGATACTCACTGTAGTTGCAGCAGTTGTTTCAACCGCCATTGAAGAAAGACAGATTCAGGGTGGTGATGTCACTGATTTCATCAGTTGGTTTCTTGATGGGGCAATTATCCTATGATGACAGGGTGGATGGTAATTTTGTTAATTATGTTAAATTAAATGTTAAATATAATTATAAAAATAGAGACAAAAACATCAAAATGACTTGTTTTAGAACAATAAGAGCATTTATATAGTAGTTTCATTTTGTCCTATTTAATTTCTTATTACACTGTTTGAAAGTAGCAGACCAGTGTGTGGGACACAGCAAAAGCAGATTCATCCAACCAAAGAAAATGGTATAAAATTAGTGAAATTCATTTTTAGAATCTTGTCCTTGTACTGATTTGTGTGTCAATGTATACACATTTGTAATAACACCTAAACTTTTCATTATTTTGCAACATGTTAATGAGAACTTATTGATTCTGATGAGGACACCAAAAGGTTTGAGAAGGTGAGGCTTAAGGTCTGGAGGAAGAGGAAGAGGTGGAGATAAGGCTGGAGAGAGAGAGACAGAACAGGAGGAGGAGGAGGAGAAAGAAATAAGAATAAAGAGATGATGAAATGCACAAATCTTACATGCTCATATATAGTTTAAAAGAGCTATTTATGATCTGAAATCTTACTTATAAGCAACACTTTACAGGTAGTTGTTTTTTTTTTTTAGCTGTAATTAGGTGTTTGGAATGCTCAGCAGATTTCCCCTTTCTTTTGGAATTCTCAGGAATCTGGATCATTCCAGTAGAATTGTATTGGGGTATAGAGGGTTAATGGTATAAAACTGAACATTTTATCGTGGTCTCTAGAGTTCAGCCAGCATCAAGTCTCCTCTAGAGCAACTGCATTTCTTTGGGGCCAAGCTGGAAGTGATCAGAATGTGCACGCGACTGCGGCCTAATTAAAATCACGTAAGGTTTTTAAGAGTATATTCGTAATCATAAAAAGGCCACAAATGTCATGTCTAACATTTTGACTGAGAACTCACAATGGAATCCACCCTTTCCATTTTTGTGAAGAGCACATGAACGCAGCACAATTCACTGTGACATTTGGCGTATAGCTCGCATTTTTCAGTTAGAACCACCAGTTTCTGGCTCACCTTGGAGTTACACAAAGCAATCTTTCTGAAGCAGTCCAATTAATTCTTTTGTGTCTCAGTGAGAGAAATCAATGCTGCAAAAGGAACAGCGTGCAATTCAAAGAATAATTTATTTAAACAAAGTCTCGCCTGCAGCTTCAGCCCTTGTGAAAGAGGAATGTGCAAGTGCAGCACAGACTATGAGCTTGTAGTTTCAGACAAAGTGATCACCTATTAACCTGATGTTAATGAGGCACCATTTAAATGTCCACCAAGCAATTTACTGGAGTTTACCGGATGACTGAAGATGCACAGATATTTTTCTGCCTCTCAAGAAATTGTACTTTCTTTTTACAGGAAACCTTTTTTTTTCCCTTTTTAAGAATTATGTTACAATTCACAATCTGTTGTGTTGGATACAACAACGCAGTGTTGTTCAGGATCAATGCTACACTAGTCTGTGTGGTTTTTTTCTTTTCTTTTTTTTTTGTCAAAAAAAATTATGGAGACTGAGGCAACACATGCGTGTGTACACTGGCAAGGAAGTATGCCAACAACCAGACAAGAGCATACTGAACTGCAGCATTGACACACACAAGGTAATTTTGTGTAAGCTTGGTATCAGTCAACGGACCACAGGTCTGGGTCATTCTTTTGTGGGTGGGGTGCACACACACACACATACACAACACACAAACACCTGAACGTACACAATCCCCCAGAGAGAAGAATGTTTTGTTCCGCTCTGATGGTTTTATTCCGTGTGTGTGTGCGTGTGTGTGTGTGTGTGTGTTGGATGGGAGTTACTGTAGTGCAGCCAGATGCTGCTGTAAGAACTGACAAGCACAGCCCAACCCCTGAGACACGTTAACACAGACGCACACATAAACACCAGACAGCGTGTGAGACTTCAAAAAAAAAATTGAAGAGGGAGAAAGGTTTATAAGAGGAAGCTGACAGCTGTCTCATACACACACCAGTCTCACCCATCCCAAAGGAAAGTGCAATTTATACACCATTTCCTAACCCTCCCGAAGGGAAAGTATCATTTTCCACTGCATAATAAACAGCAGAGTGGAGGAGAGAAGGCAATAACACTTATTGAATAGAACTCCCATTGCTGCTGGATGAGTTCGGCTGTCTCAGGCACACACTCCCACGCGCACACAAACACGCTAGTCTGGCTATGCTTGTGGAGCATTTGGGAAGAACAATCTGAGTCCCCGGCAAATCCTGCACTTTATATTTACACATGAATACGTATGGTGCTTTCAGATGATGGTGTGATCGCAGCGGGGGAATGCAGCAGCGCTGCGCGCTGCGTGCCGCACACTGAGAAAAATCAGCGACTGGATCAAATGCTAAATGTCACAGTGTAACTGATTTGAGGGGGGCTTGTTGACAGCAATCAAGATGAGTGAAGTCGTTGTTACAAATGCCCGAGTTGCATGAAAGGTGAGCAGCTACACGCTGATGTATAGTCGATACGTCGTGTAGTTGAAACAAACAGAGATGTGTGGCCGTGATCGCAAATACCAAAACCAGCATATGATTGCACCCTGTCAATGTTAATCAGTCTCAATCCTCTGAGGTCTACAAACACAGAGTTAGAGCGAGATCTAAAAATAGCTCTTGATGACTTTTTTTTTTTTTTTTGCCAAGACTTTGGTGAGTAATTTTCAAAAGTCTCACATATAAGCATAGGGTTAGGGATGGGAGATTGGGGTTAGGGTTAGGGATACTTTGACCTCAAAGGATTAATTGTTAATTAAAATTCAGCAGCATCTTAACATCAAAAGTCCACTGCTAAGCTTCTGGAGCTTCTGATTTTATCTTCATTCAGTGTATTGATGCAGTAGAACTGAGACTGATGGGACTGTAGTTTGCATTTGGTCTTTAAGAATTGGAGATGTAACAAAAAAACAGACCTGGAAGAGTGAGCGGCTCATCAAATGTTCATCAGGAAGGTGATGATGGCTGAAGCCACAAGACTCAGATGGTAATATCAAGAGTCTTTGATTTTAACTTAAGGCGAGAACAGGAAGCATTGCACAGACAGCCAGAGGGAAACAAAGGTAGGGAGCCAGAAGCAAACACAATGGAACAATAGGAAACAGGACCGAGATTAGCCAACCTGACAAAGACCCAGTTCCAATCCAAGTATTCAACCTACCAACGGTTCATAGAATGATTTACAATGAAAATTATGATAATCATATGCAGCACAGAAAAACACACCCAAAGACGCAGACTGAGAATCCCAGCTGCGCACAAAAACAGCCAAGCAACGAACCAATCAAGAACAGCTGAACTCCGCAATATTTCCGATGGCGTTAAATTTGCTGTCTGCAATATCTCTCAAATATGTGTCTGAAAATGTAGTTTCTGATTCATAAACTGTAAATAATCAATGCGCTATTTTGCCCCAGGTCCTAATCCAGCAAATCCCTCAACTACCAGGGCAAAGTGCAAACACTAACACTCATATGACCTGATCAGTCAGCCAGCGAAATTTGGCCCCTTAGTGACGCTGGCGACTTTTCCGTCTTTAGCCTGTGGCAATAATGCTGTCGACTGTGATCGATCAGCGGTTCCTTGTAAACCCAGTAGGCTTTTATGAAAAGTTGAGTAATTTATGAAAGTAAAAAAAAGGAAAATGTTTACCTTGGCCTGGTTTTTGCGTTTTGTTTTTTTGGTTGTGTCATAGATACTACATCCTTTGCAGTCACCTGATCTAAGCCTAGTTAAACGCCTATGTTAGATTTCTGCCCTCTCCGCCACCATCAACAAAACACCAAAGGAGGGAATATGCATTTAAGGGTTAACCCTTTATTTACACACTTTAATTAATTTAAAAAAAAAAAAAGGTAAATAAGAAAGGCAGATAAGAATCAGTGCAGCTCCATCTTGAAAAATAGCTTCAGATCTGGCTGAAAGTAAATGACTTGATCACTACAAACGAGGTGATGCCTTAATGTTAGGTGCCACACTTGGCTCAGTTAGTCTGCCACAGCCACAATACATGTGCATTCACATACTGACACACGGATATTATGAAGACACTTTTCTTTTTTATCCTCTTAAGCCCTCGGTCCATTTCCCCAGCCTCCGCTTCATTAAAATGAAGTGGTTAATTAAGTTTTTGTGGCCTTGTGCCACTTGAGAGCAGGTAGTTATGGGATGCTGAGCAACTTCACACTGGGTCAAGGACACGGGCCCCGTGTTTTAAATTGGAACCAGGAGGCAAAATGCCACAAGTTGTGGGGAAACCAAGCGATGACTTGGCAATGTAATGCAATAAATAATAGAATCAGTGTAAGAAAGAGAGGGAAGCATGAAGACACATTCAGAGATATTACACCCATAACTAAAAAACAGATTTTCACAGATTTTAGTGTATTTCCACTGCTGTTACCTATATAAATATACATTTAAAAAAAGCTGTTGGAAGCCGCACGGAGCTGCGAAATGAGAAGAAAAAAATTATATCCGCACAAAGGAGCTGTGATGCAAACAATATGCCGAGAAACGCTTACATAACTCGAGCGGCAGGGGTGCCTTTCTGTTTCCTCTGGAAAATGACTGTTTTCCGTGACGGAGAATGACTGTGTTTACTCAGCGCGTTCTAATCAGCAAAACTAAACGTACATTCAGCATGCAGAGCACGTACAGCAAGCACCGTATAGTTTTGCTCTGATCCCAGTTAGACATCAGTTTGGTTTTTGTACTTAACACCGATGTAAGGACGGAGAGCGGCTTCACTGAGGATTTATTATAAGCTCAGAATCAAATCTGTAGGTTACATCTTTCTAACTCTGTGACTGTGGGCATGAATGGAGCTTTCAGACGCTCCTTGCACTGGAAACATTCAGGCCTCAGTCACACTAGAGGAAAAACAGGTTGGCAACCTCCGTGCAACCACAAAAAAACAGTGGTTGGCGACTGATTGCACTTATTTATTTTTTATTTTTTAAGTCTGGGGACAGTTTTATTGCAAAGCGACTGCACAGGTCCCACTAACACTCGCTCACACTGACTGCAATCAATCTCACACAGATTGGTCTGCAATTAATCACCATCTGATTTATAAACAGTAGACAGATTGCCAACATGTTGCAATCAGTTGGAGTCCGTCCGCTCAGCTGCTCCATCACTCGTTTCTCCAAGTGAGTACACAATCTGATGAATCACACAAACCCCAGTTACTGAGGCTCATGGCAGGAATTTTACTGTAAATTGTGCTGAAAAGGTTCCCTTATGTGTGTGTTACAGTTACCGCTAGGAGTGTTTATTTATTTGGAATGAGAGGGGGAAATGTTATCAGAAAAACGGAGTAATTGGCACAGCTGGAAGGCTCAAAGCTGTGAGTATACTGCCAAAACTTTAGCTCTGTTCTTTTAACTCTTTACTCAGCACTCACGCTGAGTGTTCAGAGCTGAGCCCCACATATCCCTGCTCTGCAGTAACACCGGCATTTTAATATTTTAGAGAGCGGGGAGAGTTTATTTCTTTAGGTTTTACAACACTCGATTTTGGAGAAAAACATCTATTTTCACGTAATATCATGCCCTGTTTCCCCTGAGACGTGAAAACATAACAGCCGCAATGATTTAATATATTTTATTGGATATGAAAATGGCAAGAACATTCTGGAACTATTGGGATTTATTTTATAACCATGTGTAACCATTGCAATCATTAAACAGTGCCCTCACTGCTGTGCCATAAAAAGGTCCTCTTTCCTTTTACCTTCTATACACATCAATAATAAGCCAACACTTAGAAGACAAACCATAAAATAAATTGCTTATTGCAAACTAGTCTGTGCATTCAAAGCAATGGCAGGAAATCTTGAGTGTGTGGGACTTGCACATGTGTTTCACACACACTGAAATGGAAGCTCAGGGGCCTTTATAATTATATCCAGCTGGGATTTCAACCAGGAATCTTCTTGCGGTGAGGCAACTGTGTTACCCACTCTACACCAGGCAACCTTATTATAGATCTTGTGTCTCTGTCGAGGTGCCCTTTAACCCTCTAAGTTTCCTTATGTGCACTATATATTATGACTCATATGCTTTTATCCCCTTTTTTGAGATTCCCCTATGATCCTTCAAAGATCAGCAGGTACCTGTCTCTGTCGGTACCTGGGCCAATGTAGTGGGAACACAGACATTTTTTTGTAACAAAATCAAAGCCCCTCCTGATGTCTGTCACCACTGTCCCATAAACAGTACACATACAGGCATGTCATGCACAGTTTCAACATTTCCTAAAACCACCATTTTCCTTGATGTGACCCACACTGAACATCTGAACGGACATGGATCAGATTTGACCCAGAACATTCTCAGTTTTCAAAATTTTGTAGCACCTGTACAATAGTATAACATTTGAAAATATTTTCATTTCTGTATATTTTGGGTCACTTTAGGGCCAAAAGAACGACATTTAGGGCATTTTTACTGCAGTCAAATGTGAAAATGGGTCAAATTGGACCCAAACTGCATGTAGGGCTTAAATATTGTTAAACAATATTTTCAAAGGCACAGTTTCTGAAATTCTACCTTCATATATGTTCCACTGAAAATGGCCTAAATGAGCCTTAGTGGGTTTACCAGTTAGCAACAATTCCACAGGACTGGATTCCACATGCATGGTGGGACAGATCTAAAACAGATTCAGACTGGATCAGGATCTACAGATGAGGACAGAATTATTTTTTATTTTCATGGTCTTCTGGCATCGACCTCAGTCTTCAGTTCATCCAACAGATTTTCAATGAGTTCAGTGAATTCAAGTCAGGGCTTTGTGTGGTCCAGTCAGTGCTTATTTTCAAACGTTGTTAGAATAATAAAAAAAAAAAAAACACTTTCAGCTGTTTACAGCAAACATACATATATAGAAATTTGTGTCTTGGATGTGGAAACATTCTACGACTACATCTACGCAAAAAGCTAAGTAGCACTTGAACTCTGGCAGCGCAGATGATCACATGACCAGAATGCAATATCTCCTCAAAGACTCTGTTTGCCCTGGTGTTTGTATATGGTATCAAGTTCATACCGAACATCAACACTGTGAGACAAATTTGACGTGTCAAATATATTGTGGATGTTTGTGGATGCAGTCATTTTTCATCACTGTGTGTTTGCCTGTGTGTAGTGAGTGACATTGTGGGCAGCGTCCACACGACAGTGGATAAGTAGCTGAGGGATTAACAGATTAATATGGATAATATGACTAAGGGACAATATTTACTGTGTGATGGAACATCCATCTCAAACACTGCTGGGTTATCTCTTTATATTTAGTGAGTAAACAGCTAAAGGCCCGTGCTTCTTGCCTCCAACACACACTCGCTGAAATAAGTGTGTTCATATTGGGTTTTACACTGACCCACACAAACTATATTTGTGGTTTAACATTCAGATGCTCTTAAGTTATTTAAAGGTCCCCAGGTACTTTCTAAACTGCAGCTTAGAAACACCTGACGGGGGGCACTTCACAGCCACTTCCTCTCCACTCCAGTGGAGTTTGAGGATCTGCCAGGAAAAATGGGATAAACTGCCAAAATTAAGGTTTGCAAAGCCTACAGAGATGTAACCCATGAAAACTCACTGCTGCAGCTGCTGCATGGCAATGCTTTAAAGGCCCTTGGCAAATATGCTTTTGTCAATATTGTGGTACTCTGGGATACCATGTGGTACGGCCACGGACACTCACAGAGCAGCAGTATTAACTTCTCCTCCACTGCTGTTTAACAATTGTAGAAGGTGTACAAGCAGCAACTCTTGGCTGGAGCACAAGCCAAGTGCATCCTTACTGCTTCCATAGGAAATAGCAGGGTAATTAACAGCCAAGTGCTGCTATTCACTTGATTAATTGATCATCAGCAAGCGTGACCATCTCTATAAAAGCACAAGTTTTGGCAGTTTGCTGCTTTCAGGTATTTGTTGATACAATGCCACAATGTGTCCCAGCCCAAGGTCAGATCATTCAGAGAAACTCCAAAAACACTAAGAGCTGCATCTCACACTCTATAGGCCTCAGTTAGCTTGTTAAATGTTTCATGATAGTATAATTACAAAAAGACTGAACAACAATGGCTTGTTTAGAGGGGTTGCTATAGCAAAGCCTCTTCTCTCTATAAAGAATATGGCAGTTTTGAAAAGCTGCATCTCAACAAACCACAATACTTCTGAAACAATGTACTTATCAGCACAAACACCTCACAAGCATGGTGGTGGAGGGGTCATGACCTGGGCTTGTTTTGCACATTGCAGTCATTGAGTCGACCATGAGCTCCTCTGTATACCAACACATTATGGAGTCAAATGTGGGGTCACCTGTCCAACAGCCAAAGCTTGGCTCAAATTGGGTCATGCAGTCAAAGTCCAGCCCTCCAGAAATGAGAGACTGATAAATTCTGATAAGGTGGTTCTACTGAATCATGAGGGTTGCTTAGGTTTTCACAGGCCTGCATAGTCTTGTGAAAACTTTGTTTGTCACATAACTGTAAGGAACAAACTAATAAGATTCAGTTTTGTTGAGCTTTCACTCACCAAAACTGAAGCACAAGCGTATCCCTAAAAAGAGGCACTCCGAGAGCGCAGACCTCCACCAAGGCAGCTCACTCTCTTTTACTTTGACGTCTAAGGGAACAGTATTGCATTTTGTATATGTTCATTTTGTATTCTTTGTTCTTTTTAAATGTACTTTAAGAAGTAAAAAAAATACATCCAAAGTGCAGGCTTTTGTTTTTTGACCTGCTGAAAGCCATTTTAATATACTTGACATAATTTTGAGTTTAATGATTTATTTAAAAAAACATGTAGATTCATTCTCTTTCTCTTGACAATGCTCTCTTTAAAAATATGACACATTTTGGGGTCAACTTGGAAGAAAGACAGATGAAACGGTGAAACGTAAAAGTGAGGTCAGAGGTCAAATGTGACATGATATTTCGATGCGAGAGAATATGATATTTAGAATCCCCATACGCCATATCATTTCCTATATGTTTTAAATAGATCTGTATAGCATTGTTGTCACTTTGACCTTCAGATCAATCTTTTGACCTCAAAAGTGAGGTCAGAGGTCAAATGTGACATATTTTAAGTCTTTATACGGTACTTTCTACATGGTGACAATATGCACCACACTTGTAAGAATCATAGTTTCTATACTATAAGGCTTTTTGTCAATTTCTGATCAATAAATCATTACGTTTTGATGGATTGTTAACATGACCCCGCTCTACTCCCCCACAAAGTTTTATCAGAATTCATTCAAAACATTCTGAGCTATCGTGTTTACAGAAAGAATGCATACATGCACACAAGTGCTACCAAAAACATCACCTCCGTGGCAGAGGTAATAATTGCATTTAAGGTCAGTTAAATAAATGCCCCCATACAATATTTGTAGGTGGAAAGTATCTCCCTACTCTTTGTTTTTCTGTGTGTTACTGTAGTATTTCTAGTGTTTTAAATTACATAACAAAATGGGTTTCCACTAGAGAAGTCGTGAGACCCAGCAGCTGTGGTGGGAGTTGATTCACCGGCATGCATTCCTGTTGCTCTCAGTTCATGCAGCCTTGCCCACCATGCTGTAGCTCAGACACAACAGTGGTACTGCATATATTCAGGAGGGAAGAAGAGACCCCATGAAGTTTATTTCAGCAAATTTAAAACATTTTGAAGCTATTTTTTTTTCATCTGTAAAAACCATTAAAATCAATATTAGGCTAATAGGATACAGTAGCTAACTTAATGGTAGCTGGTGCATCGGCCCAGCTGGCCACCATTCTTGTATTACACTGGCAGAAACCAGAGACAGTATAAAAATGTGACTGGATGTAACTTGTGGTTCAGAAAGCAACATCAACACAGACGTGCATGAAACCTGCTTTATTTTAAAGGCCATCAAAGGGCAGCAGCTGCGGCTGCAGAAACTCTTCAGTTCAGTAGAGGTCTTTGGGAAATGACCTTCTGCCAGGACCTCTGTAAACACTTCGCTGCTGACTTTATGGTTTCAGTTGCTAATAAAGTCCATTAAGTCCATGTTTGTCTTTCTAAGTGTTAGAAAAGAGGCTTATCCAGCGTGGCTACTATCTTGTCAAGTCATGTCAAGTTTTTTTTTTTAAATATAAATGTCTTGACTAGTATTGTTGACAATGTTATAGGTACATGCTGAACTGAACTAATGGCCATGTAACCACTCACAGCTCACTTTCTGTGGTGTCATTGTTCAGCATGTATCAGCTGGTTGAAAAAATAAAATCTATGATCTGTCGTCAGAGAAACACAAGAGGTGAGAAAGCCACACATGATCCACTCCTTCAACTTGTCTCAGACATCAGAATAAGTCTGCTGAATTCAATAAGTAAAGCGTAGTAGCTGTTCTCATTCTAGTGTGACAAAATTACCTCTTGTAAAGTTCACATGCAGCCACACCTCCTTATTGATTAAACAGCCAAGCTGTCCTGCAGCGAAATGTAATCTCTGCTGAAGACAAGCTGTTATTGTTAAGTTCTTTGTTGTTCAGTAAGAAAAAAAAAAAAGCATCAACACAGCAACGTGAGCCTTTTTTGGTCTATGACAGAATGAGACAGATACAATCAGTTTCTGTGACACAGAGACAGAACAGGGGGAAGAATAAAGAGACCCAGGGAGATAAAACAATCTGGATAAACCAGAGGACTGAGCCAAAGAGCTGACAGCAGGCTCTTGTCCACAGAATAGCCCAAAACAGCCTAGGGAAAGTGCTAACTTTGCATCTGCAGTGTGTGTGTGTGTGTGTGTGTGTGCATTTTTATATTTGTTCTCCTGTTTGAGCGCTGTGTTAGTCCCCTGTTACATTTGGGATCTTTGTTTAACAATGTGATTACTGTCTGTTCATGTACCACACACACACACACACACACACACACACACACACACACACACACACACACACACACACACACACACACACA
>JAVDPK010001488.1:136475-150363 GCA_034780415.1 Cichlasoma orientale
CTATGGTGTGTGTGCTCTCCCTCACCTGTCGTTGCGGTGCTGCTCCCGCACCCCCCCTAGGCTAGCGGGTCGTAACAGTGGCTAATATGAGTTAAGATAGGACATGTTAAAAATAGTAATACTGGCATTCTAAGAGTGTGCGGTAAAAAGAGAGAGACCTCAGCTGGTCTTTTCTAGATACAAGTAGATTATTAAAAACTAAAACATACAAAAAAACCAACACAAACACAAAAAAGATGGCATCCTATCAGAGAGATGGAAAAACGACTTATTGACTTGTTGATTTTAGAAATTTCTGGACAGAGGAAAGACAGCAAGGAGACTTGGTGTTGGAATGAGGAAGTACATGAAAGTACTCAAAGGAAGAGGATGGGAAAGAAAAAGTAGGACTGCCAGGGAAATGAAGAGAGTAGACAGGAGTACTAGGAGGCTACAGTAGGTGTACAACAAAGAGAGAGGCGGCAAAGGAAAAGGATTATAGTGAGTTGTATGTGAGGCTGGACAAAAAGGAAGGAGAAAAGGACTTGTCTCGATTGACTAGGCAGAGAGACTGAGCTGGAAAGGATGTGCAGAAGGTTATGGTAATTAAGGGCAGAAATGTAAATGTGCTAACAAGTGAAGAGAGCGTGCTGAGAAAAGACAGAGTATTCTGAGAAGCTGATGAATGTAGAAAATGAGAAAGAGAGCAGGCCGGATTGAGGACAGTTAACTGGGAATGCAGAGGATTAGTAAGGAGAAAATGAGGGCGCTATGAAGAGGATGAAGAGTGCAGTTGGTCCCGATGACATACCTGTGGAGGTACGGAGATGTCTAGAAGAGAGGCCTGTGGTGTTTTCGACCCGACTGTTTAACAGAATTTTGAACAGTGAGAGGATGTCTGAGAAAGTGTACTGGTATTGATTTTCAAGAACAAGGGCGATGTGCAGAGCTGCAGTAACTACAGTGGGATAAAGTTGATGACCCGCACCCTGGAGCTCTGGGAAAGAGTTGTTGAAGCTCGGTTAAGAAGAGAGGTGGTGATCATTAAGCAGCTTTATGGCTTCATGCCGAGAAAGAGCTCTATAGATATGATTACTGTGAGAGTGTGGATGGAGAAGTATAGAGAAGGTAGGAGGAGTTGAACTGTCTCTTTGTGGATCTAGAGGAAGCAGATGATAGGGTTCCAAAACAGGAACTGTGATACTGCATGAAGAAGTCAGGAGTGAAGTATGTGAGGCTGGTGCAGGACATGTATGAAGACAGCAAGACAGTGGTGAGGTGTGTGTTAGGAGTTACAGATGAGCCCCTTCTTGTCTGCGATGGTGATGAAAACAGAACACTGTGAAAGTTTATTCCACCGTCCACTCCACTGGACCTGCAGCCTCGCTCTCTCATCAACTATCCACCTCAGACTGCAGCCCGTCACCTCCTCATCAGTCCTGAAACTCCTGAAACTGGACTTACTGCTTAGTTCAGCTATGGTTCCCCCGCTGCTCTGCAGCAACCCACCCGGTCCTCCACGTGTTCTGTCATACATGCCCCCTCTCTGACCTGCTCTGCCTCGGCTCAGTATCCCCTCTGCAGCCTGTTCAGCTCTGCACTAATTATTTATCTTTTATGTCACTACGGTTTGCAGTATATATTTAAAGCTGGCTGTAGCTCAGAAGGTAGAGCAGGCCGTTCACTGATCAGAAGGTTAATGGTTCGATTCCCTGGCTGCTCCAGTCTGCGTGCCAGAGTACCCTTGGGCAAGATGGTGAACTTTCAGATGCGTTCATTAGAGTGTGAGTGTTAGAAAAGCATGTAGCTATAGGAATAGGTGCTTGGGTGTATGAGGCATGTTGTATAGAGTGCTTGAGTAGAAAAATGCTAGATGTGAGTGGATCGTATGACGGTCCCGTCCCTGAGAGCTGCAGGTTTAACGCGTTAAGATGCTTCATTATGTCGCAGAGAAAGGCCGACTCACACAGCCACCTTTCATCCTGGAGCCCTGTTGAGTCTTTTCCTTTACTTTCTATGAACTGACAGATTTCCTAAGGCAGCTCATCGCACTTGTGTGATAAGGCACGTCACAACATTCAGAAGCTATTTCCTCCAGAAAAGACCGAAACTGCCGGTGATTTAAACCTTTGCCTCTTATAAAGTTCCCTGTTTGTGTTACGTTGCTTATGACGCGTTCTGTCTTCATCACTTTCCTGCAGCGTTTCCTGCTGTGTGACACAGTGATGCGCTGTCAGCTCACCTGTGCAGGTCTCCCTCTGCATCTTCTCCCGCATCCGTCCCACCAATCTGCTTTTTCCCTCAGGCGAGGAAAAGAGACAGTTTACCTCCGATGTCTCTGATGTCCTGTGCCTCCCACCTGTTTGGAAAATCCCTGTTTTCCACTTTTCATTTGGCCATTTTTGGGAGTCAGGCTAGCTTAAATGTCACTGTAAAAAGTGCTGACCGCTGTTTTTATCCACTGATCAATGTGTCATTGGCAACGCGGGAAAACGGGTTAGTGTACAGGTTTTGGCCTGCGCGGCATCTGATGCAATGCATTGTGGGATTTGTAGTATAAGTGGTGGGAGCGCTATTCACCTGCGGGCCATTAATAATAGCTATATGAAATTATCTTGCGGGCCGTATATAATTATATCGTGGGCCGGATGTGGCCCACGGACCTTGAGTTTGACACGTGTAGTCTACTCAGTCAGTGAGTAGAGACCCACACACTCCGCAGCAGACAAACCAATCTCCAAACATGCACTGATGACAGATACTTTCAAAGTAGAACCAGAAAGCCAACGAGTAAACCATAACGGATATTTACAGCAGAGACAGGGTTGTATTTTTTTTAGTCCGCCTCCATCTTCTCTTGATAAGTTTAGCTAAGATGCGGGTTGTTTACAGCCTCGTCTCAGCATTCATTGCACATAGATTTTGGAGCTTTTTAATTCCAAGCTCCTGCAATACAAACGATTTAGTGTGTGTCTCATTTGATGTTGGCAGTTTCTTTTTTTTAATTATTATTTATTTTATTTTATTTTATTTTTTGTCACGCACCCTCCTGCTGGGATTTTAAGTGGGAGCAAAAAGTTAATGGTGAAAGAAGGTTTGTGTCAGTCTGCTATTGAAAAAAATGCAGGAATTGTAATGTGATCATTAGCATTAACATTTAGAGTGGAAACAAAGCAGACCCCTGTCACTTCAGGTGACATTCTCAAACTTTTAATAGCTCACTCACTTTCCAACAATCAGGACTGCTCAGCAGCAGTAATCAGTGGATATACCGCTTACTCGCTCCCCGAGTCTTCTCCATATTGCAACCGCGACTCAACATCTTTGACAACAGGCTCGAAACATGGCAACACGTGTCCGGCGCTCTCAATCTATGGACCAACACGAAGGTGTCCCCGCAGTGGATTCTAACAGCAAATTGATTTGGCCTGTCTTTTTCAATCGCAGTAATCTAAACTCTCTTTGCAAAGAAAACAATTAAAACAAATGAGATCACAATTAAGACAATTACGACTAACGATTACCAGTAATGATCGCTAGCAGAGGGCGTCGGAGTAGAGTTAGCACTACAGCAGCTGCAGGGGAGGAGGATGCAGAGAATAAAATACCACAGGAAGCCATTAGGATGTTGGAAGTCCAATAATGTCACTGCAGTTTATCTTATCTGTACGGCATCAGGTGGCATAGAGCGCCATAAAAATTACAGTCAGACGCCGTACAGCTGAAAGCTTGAGTCTGGGATTGGGGGGGGGGGGGGGGTTTAGCAAGTATGATTTCCTCTTTCTGAGTAGCCAAAAACATACATGTAGATCCCAAGTTTTACCTGAAGCCACTTTACCTGTGTAGACGCTCACAATCACACAGCAACACACCACACATGAAAACCTGAGAGCTGCGCCACATTAAATCGTCAGATTACAGATTAGGAAAATTAGAGGGAGCTAAATCATTCACTGCATGTGACTGTGTCTGCCCAGAGTCTCTCTCGCTTACCCTCAGCAGAAGTGTTGGGAGTTGACACTATGAGTTGTTCCACACAATTTGCATTACAGTGGGTGGACATCGCTGCATTAATCAAGTGCTATATTAAACCGAAGACTGATGCAGGATCTGCAGTAATGTGGTCGTTGTGTAGGGGAGTGTTATGGTGAGACACTCCGGTGTTTCAATTCTATTCATACAGCACCAAATTACAACAGTCGCCTCAAGGCCCTTAATATTACAGAGACCATACAATTTCCACTCCCACAGGGAGAGGTTTTCAACCTCTCTCACTACAGAAACGGACACAATCGGGGTGCCATAAAACAAGCATAAGTGGTTCAGGGTGTCACGGATGACGGTGATTTGCAAAGCAAAATGTAGTTCACGTTAGAGAGCATTCGCATCAACGTGACCGATCACCGGTGACCTTTCGTACAATGTGTTTTTAAGTTTTCAAGGAGTGGGTTTGTAAATGTAGCCGTTTGAGTCTCTGAAAAGTACCACAACAATGCCTCTGAGACAGCGCGCTGAATCTGCTCCAGCAGAAAACCTTGGAGTGACATCAAATTGAGCGTGCAGTTTGAAGATGTGTATTTAAAAAAAAAGTATCTGTAAAGAGCTTAAAACGCTGCAGTCAGGGGCCTTTGTTTTAGAGATAATAGTAACAGAAATGTTTCCAGCTATAGAGCAAATAAATAGGATCAAATGGTTAAAAGAGGAGATTGTTTTCGGTCATGAACTGTAACGTACAGCACTGACTAATTTGAAGAAGCACTGCGTCGAGATAAAAGTTTCCTTCCTGGTGCTTTGAAGGCACTTTTGATCTTCTTGAAAAGTGCTTTTTTTTTCCATAAGAACAACAGAAAAGTAGAGGTACACACCAATCCATTTGGACCCCACAAAGCAGTGATCACACACATAAATCTCTCTCTTTGTCAAACACAGGACTCCCCCCCCCCCCCTTGTTTTTGTGAAGTCTGCTAAAGCTTTCCAAGTCATCATTCTTTCTTTGAAACTACTTCAAGGCTTTCAACATAATCAGGGTCTTGTTTTCTCTGCAGCAGCCTTAAATGTGGGTGTACAAGTCTGAACGCCACCTGCAACTCCCACATGCCTTGTTAAGTGTTTGCTCCACTGAGCAGTTTATCGGGTGCATTGGGGATACGCTGACTTTTTTTAATCTTCATCTCTGTTTTTTTGTTTCTTGCCTCTTACAATTTATTTTGTTTTTAACCAATCAAAGGCACGCCTCCACAAATGGCACTGCCATCCATCCACACATACTCACATTTACCTGACACACAGGAATAGAAACCCTTCCATTAGTCAAACATTTGTTAATTCTTTTATTTTTCTCAATTTATCTTTCAAAGTATTCATTTCACTTTTAAAGCAGTGTCATTTTCTTCTCTTAAGTGTCAAGCTTCTGTGGAAAACCTGGACACAAGTGCAGTGCACAGATATGTGGTTAAAGGTGTTTATTTTTAACAGAACTTTAAAAGAGCCTCTTCAAAGGGCAGGAGCCATCCAGCAATAGTTCCTGAACAATGGTTAAACAGGGGGAGGGAAGTTACCTCCACTGGCGTTTCTCTCCTTTCCGAGTGTCTCCCAAGCGGGTCTGCTCCGCACAGCGCCCTTAACAGCAGCTGGCATCTGGACAGAAGAGATCAAGGTGAGCTTATGCATTTACAACAGATAACTAGCTACTGCAAACAGCAAGCGAGCCAAGGCTCGAATACCACAAACAGTGCAACAGTCTGGCGTTAGCTGAGGAGAAACTCCAGTCTCGTATAGTCAGGTCTTCTTCAGCTCAACAGCAAGCAGGTGTGTAATCAGGTGCAGGAGCTCCAGGTGTGTGATTAGACGGAGGCTACTGGCATACTCTACTTCCGAAACATAAGGTACACACCACGCACAACACACCCACGCCAACAGAGAAGGGGGGGAGAGAGAAGGGTGAGTTGGTCCAGAATAAACCACAACATTGCTTCTTTGTAGTCATGTTACCTTTTTTCACATTCTTTAAGTATTTTTTTTCTTTTGTTTTAGACTTTGTGAACATCTTTACTGTCATTTTTCTGTCATTTCCACCAAGAAATGTTGAGAGGTGGTTGGATTCTAGGCTGGACTTGCCAACCCTGGCTATTGATCTGACCAGTTGGCCAGGCTTCCTGTTTGGACGTGAAAGAGTGTAGGCATTTTTGTTCCCCTGTGGATGAACCCTACTAAATCTTTGCAAACTGCTGATTTTTCCCTTGTTATAGGTTATCTTCTTAACATTATGTCAAACTTTTAATTTATCATTTGTAGGTTGCTACAGTCGCCCTTAGTTAGCATGGAAGACAGTGATATGTCTGCAGACATTCTAAGCATTTGGCAAGCTGTAATAAAACTGAAAAATGTGGTGCAAACTGGAAATAGACTGTTCCCCTTCAAAGTAAAACTCGCCCCTTTTGAAATGTGTTGGTTGTGGTAGTAAGATACAACTTTTACTTTGAAGGGGAGCATTCTCTGTTTCTGGTTTGTGGCAGACTTTTTCAAATTTCATAACAGTTTGGAGAATAAATGGCAAGTGTTTGCAGTCAAGTCGGTGTCTTCCATGCAAACTGCAAGCGACTGCAGAAATCTGT
The DNA here is from genome assembly GCA_034780415.1 of Cichlasoma orientale. Classification (NCBI taxonomy): domain Eukaryota; kingdom Metazoa; phylum Chordata; class Actinopteri; order Cichliformes; family Cichlidae; genus Cichlasoma; species Cichlasoma orientale. The sequence goes on from JAVDPK010001488.1 coordinate 143,069, forward strand.
TACCAACCAAAGCAATCACAAGGAGGTTTTTGGTGCAGCACCCTGTTTGCAGCCGATTTCACGTAGCTACTGCCAGCAACCTCCAGCAACCACTCCCCATCAAGTTGGGGAATACACATTTTTTCTCAGCAACTGGTGGTTGCCAGATGGTGTTAGGCCTGTGTGACCTAGGCCTAAGCTCACTGACTGCTAATGGCTACAGTTTATTCTAAAGGAGAAAAGGACTTGGAAAATAAAATAAGTCAACAGTTCTGCTGAGTGTAAATGACAGTTATTACCAAAAGGAGAATTTGTGTGTGTGTGTGTATTGTTATTTTTGCATGGGTAATGAGTCCCATCATATTGTGTAAGTAGGGACCGTTTTGACACGAGAATGATGCACTCTATAAGCTGGACAGAAGACAGTGGATTGGATTGGGGTGTCAGTAGCATCAAAGAGATATGCAGTAAGAAAAAGCCTAAATTTTATTTCTGAATTGCCACTGTATGAAATCACCATCAGCTAGCTCTTTGCATTTGTTGTGAATCTACAATGGATGATGTTATCCAGCCACTTCTTCTCTCAGCCATTATCACAATTACCACTGCACTTTACGCCACCATTACAGTCATTGTAATTGTTACATAGTGAGCTAGGATGAGAATTTTATAGTTCCCTTTCTGTCCCATTATCATTAGAGTGTCAAGGCTAATTTCTGAAGGCTCATCCCATCATTAATCTAACAGGCATCTGTCTGCTTTTAGCACCTAAGTGTAATACTCATGACGACAAAGAAACAAGTTTGAATTCCCAGCGTTGTCGTCAGGAAAATGTTGCGATGGTAGTGGGTGGGGGGATTGTGGAGAAATCTGTGCTGTGCATTTAAGGACAACCAAAATATGTTGATGCATTATGTAACCTTTTGTACCAAGAAATAAGTCCAGCATTGATAGGGTCATGTCTTGACTGAGTCATGTGCAAAAGTTTTCAAAGGACTCCATTAAAAGAAAAACACCCCATGATTCAGCACCTTACGTTAGCACTTTTAAATTCAGGTTTATTTATATAGCACCAAATCACAACAAAGCAGAAATAACTTGAAACAGTTGTTTCTGTATGACTTTATCAGTCTCTCACATTGTTGTAGAGGAAATTTGGCCTACTCTTCTTCATGATGTTGCTTCAGTTGAGGTTTGCAGACATTCGTTTATGCACAGCATTCTAAAGATCCTGCCACTGATACTTTTTTTTATTTTTATTTTTTAGAGGTGGTGATGGCTCAGGAGGCAGAGCAGATGATTCAATCCCTAGCTGCTCCAGTCTGCATGACAAAGTGTCCTCGGGTAAGATATTGAACCCCAAGTTGCTCCCCGAGTTGTTCATGGGAGTGTGAATGTTAGACACAGTTAGACAGAGAAAAAAGTGCTTGTGTGAATGAGTCAATGAGACGTGTTCCATAAAGCGCTTTGAGTGCTCGGGTCGAAAAGCCCCATACAAGAACCGGTCCATTTACCACAACTATAAACTTTCATTCAAATTTGAATGAATATTTTTTTTCTAAGTCCCTGAAAACAATCTGTTTCTACCCTATAAAAACTCAGTGAAAATGAAGATTTGCTTAAAAAGGAAAAGGTGAAAAGAGGTTTTCTCGGTTCATTTGAGTAAAAGACGAAGCACTCGAGAAGAAGTTTTTAGTTCAGTAAAAATCAGATCAAGGTAGCATAACAGGTGTAAGTAGGTGCAGGTAATGGGTAACAGGTACTGATTTGTAAATAACTGGACATGAATAACTTGATGTTGTTATTTAATATTTTACTACAGTATATTCCTGACAATTCATTCATTCTCTTTCTCTTGACAATAGCTTTTTTAAATTAACACATTTATGGGACAACTTGAAAGAAAGCCAGATGTGAAATGTAACAGTGAGGTCAGGGGTCAAATGTGACATATTTAGACTGTAATGTGATATTTAGACTCTCCATATACCAGTATCATTTCCTAAATGTTGCCAGTACAAACAAAGGCAGTAAGAAACATAGTTTCTGTGTAGCATTATTATCACTTTGACATTCAGATCACTCTATTGACCTTGAAGGAGAGGTCAGAGGTCTTTATACGGTATTTTCTATATGTTGAAAATACACAACACACATTTGCAAGAATCAGTTTCTAAGTTATAAGGCTTTTTTGTTAATTTTCGACCAATAAATCATTAAGTTGACCTTAGAGTGGGGTCATGTTAACAAAGTTTTATCAGAATTCAAACTTTATGAGCTATCATGTTTACAGACAGAATGGCATGCACACAAACACTACCAAACACATAACCTCCTTGGCAGAGCTACAACTGGTTGGCATCTTTGTAAATCCTTCAGATGGTCGGCAAATTTAACCCAGATGCTTCTTGCTATGGTGTGATTAACATGTTCACCTGTTAACCGTCTATACCTCAGTAGAGTTCTATTAGAATGTTCCAGATTCCCGAGAATTCCAACTGAATGGGGGAATCTGATGGACATTCTAAACACCTAAATTAAGTCAAAAACTATTTAAATGTGTCAGTTATAAGCTAGTTTTAAAAATCCCAAATAGCTCTTTCAAACTATATCTGACAATTTAAGATTTGTACATTTATATTTTGATCATATCTTTCTTATAATCTCTCTATCCTCTTCTTCTTCATCTGCCTCCTCCACTACTGCTCTCTCCTCCCTCATCTCCTCCTCTTCATTTTCCTCCTCACATGAAGCCTCATCTCCTGAACTGAAATCAGGGTAACCAGATAAAACAAGGTGCATACGCATGCTTATTTATTCCTACTTTTTGTAAGCAGATCAGACATTTGTCTCTGGACAGCTGACAACGAGCCGGGTAAAACATCATCTGGTTATAAGCTAATGTTATGCCAGCTAACAAAAGGCTCAATTGTCCTAAAAAAAAATCATCCTACACAGCGTAGTGTCATACACTGGCCTTTTATGAACCTGCTAGCCTTGGATGGACATAGAGAAAGCTCCTCTTTTCTTTGAATAGGAGTTTCACTTGTATCGCTTTGATTTAGTGCGGATGCCATGATTCCTGTTATCACAGTCTCACAGTGTGGGGGGGAATGATTATTTGAGCCCCTGCTGAATTTGTAAGTTTGTTAACTTACAAAGAAATGAACAGTCTCTAATTTTTAAGTTTTTTTTTTTTTTTAGTCAAACCCATTGACAAAATGTAACATCCCTCTTGGATATGGCTTCATTTTTTCAGTTTTATTTCATTTTCATGTCCTTCAAACTTTACATTATGTAGATAAATGTCTTCAGCACACCATCCCGGTCGACATTTCTGCCCAAAGCACCTTAAAGCTAATTTTTCAGACAGACTGCCATGTAAAGTTTAAACTTGAGCATAAATAGTACTCCACTTCGGGCACATTTTCCGTAGCATGTCATTGTGTGTTATGATTTTTGCATTCAATTTAGATTTCAGAGTTAAATGGTAAACACTGTTTATTGGGATTATATGGTGCAGAAGGACACTTGAAAAACAACAAAAAAAAAAAAGATACATGATACATGCTGAATTCCTGCCCAACCACAATCATAACCTTCTCTCTCTTGCACAAAAATGCCCTTCAGCAGAAAGCTGCTGTAATCCTCGGGCATTAACACACTTTTCATTCAAACTGAGTACAACTAATTCCCCATGTAAAGGACTTGAGATAATATGTGTGCCTGTAATTCATATTCAGGGCATGTATGAGGATTATGAGTCACGCTATCATTTAAAATAGCTGAGGGGGCATACAGATCTGTGCATCACTTGTCAGCCTCTGTAACCACACACACACACACACACACACTCACAGAGGAAAGATAACACAGTGTTTAACAAGTGTAGTAGTGGGGAGTGAGGCATGCTTTAACTTTCATTATTCCAGGAAAAGGCTTGCCACATTAAATGGCAGCATAATGGGGAGAGATAGAGAGAGGGGAGTGGCAGGCAAACAAGAGCAGCAACTGAATTAAACTGTAACAGAAACAATGAGAAGTTGGGTTAACAGAGGGGATGAAGTGAGGGGATGTGAGGGGTGAGAAAAGGTAGACGGTAGAGGAGAAGAAATGAAGCTCCATTTTTCTGTTCTACATTACTTAATACAGTACACTGTCAAACCCACTGTGGAAACAGCAGCACCCAGTACAGCAGCATATTGCACTGTTTGAAAAGTTGCATTTCTGTCAGTAAGCAGTGAGGTGTCGTTTCCTGCAGAACTGCAGATTTATGATTGTTCACAAGAACTTGGAGGCAGTATAGAGAACTTCCAGAAACTGTCGGCATGGACTTTGAATTTCTGGGAATTTTACAAGCCTGGCACTTCATCCCCAGCCCCTAGGTCTAGGAGAGGCTTTAACAAATGCACTATTAATATAGTGTAGGTGCTGACTTTTGTAACAGATATGTTTTACGTAAGTCTGCTAGGATGGAAAACTTTATTTGCAACTGAACTAACTAAGGAAAAACTTCCTTTTAACAAGTGATGCTGTTTTAAGAAATGGTTTAATTACTGCCACCTTAAAGGCCTGTGCCCATTAATAGAGACAGACTGATCGTATGGACTTCTCTGAGCAGTCTAATAGACGTGTTGATGATGTGGAGGAAGTAACTAGCAAACAAAGAAAATGATCTGTCCTATAGTTCCTTCAGCTGCTTGTTGTACAAATTTGGGAAAATATATTTTTCTTGCCTGGCTTAACTGAGGAGAGTGTCCTCAGTTAAGCCAGGCACAGCTAGAAACAACAAGATAGAACTGCTGCCCTGTAAATCCATCACACACACAGGGTAGGCATGGGGTTAGGGCTCAGTGTAGCTCAAGCAAATGCAAAAAAGCATATCTGGAAACGAATTCAAGAGTCTTTGTACATTCCCATATCCCATGTTTCTGTCACTGGATGTCAGCTGTTAAAACTGTTAAGTCTTATTACAGCTGTTTTGTCGGGATATCTTTGGGTTTCGTTAAGGTTGAAGACTCACATGTGTTGACTTTGGAAAACTGGAGTAAAGCACATTAAGTAGGAAACCCAATCACACTAGGTCATAGTTTATTTTGGTGGTTGCTTTCATAATTAGAGATGCCAAGACCTGTGTTATGGGAATGCATTACTACACACTTTGGTAATGAGATCAGGATTTTCTGAGCAGTGACATAAATGCATCTGAACCCTAAATAAAATCCCATGCACATGGACGGGGCTTTACTTTTTGCAGCATAGCAGAGAGGAGAGTGAGAACTGCAGACTGCGGGAAATAAAAAGAATTCCTAATTGTGTTAAATTTAAAACATTAAATGTAATCAGTGTGTTTTTCAAAGCTGCAGCATACATGCAATCCTATAGTTGTGATTCCTGATTAAATCTCTTTTAATTAAAAATCTTTCTAAGACAGTCTTACTTTCTATTAATTTCCTGTCTCTTCTTTCTTTTCCACTGGTTCTGCCTTTCCTTTTTTTAAAATTTCCCTTTATTGTAGCGTTTCCCTTTCAGTTCGTCTCTCTTCTATGAGTGCTTTTATACATCCTCCCCGTGTGTTTCGGCTCTCTGCATGAATGAAAGGTCCCGTTAGATGAAAACAATTTTGTAATCATGACAGCAGTTTGATTAATTAGCCAGCACTCTCGGTGAGGAGAAAGCACACGGTGAAACCATCACCTCACCACCTCAAGAAGATTTAGATGAAAGGTTATACTGTTGAAATGATGATGGAGTTGTTAATGCTTTCGTGTGGGCTACCTATCTTGCCGCGTCCACCTACTACGTGCCTGCTCTGCTGAGCATGTTTGTCTTTGCACAGACTCCAACATAAAATCATCATTTCGAGCTGATGTCACCGAGTGCAGCTGTTTTCCTCCCACTCCTCAGTAGCTGGCCGTGACTTTACATCAACCCCTGACAACTTAAGTTCTGCCCTTTGTCTTGCCAGAAATTTAAATTGACTTAGCTCAGTGCCTCCAAAGCACATTGAGAGGCCTCCGGAGATTTGTTTCTCTCTGCTGTCCAAGTTATTTATTGTGACAGAGATGTTCCTCTTTGTCTGACTTCTAAGAGGACATTTTAAATGAGTGACTGCTGTTGTAAATGTGACACACCAAATGAAGCAGAATATAAACAGTTTTCATATGCAACTCTGATTCCAAAAAAAAGGTGGGACACTTTACGATGCAGATCAAAAACTGAATGTGATGATTTGCAAATCTTATAAATCCACATTTTATTGACAGTGGAACATAGAAAAGATAGTGATAAAATACCATTTTAGGAAAAGTGTCAGCTCATTTTGATTTTGATGGCAGGAGCACATTTCAAAAACGTTTGGATATGGCCATGTTGACCACTGTGTAGCATCCCCTCTTCTTTTAACAACAGTCTGCAAACATCTGGAAACTGAGGAGAGCAGTTGCTGGACCTTTGGGAGACGAATGTTGTCCCATTCTTGTCTGATAGATGATTCTAGCTGCTCAACAGTCCTGCATCATCTTCTTTGTCCTTTTTGTTTAATGTTACCAAATGTTTTCAGTTGGTCAAAGGTCTGGGCTGCAGGCAGGCCAGTCAGCACTCGGACTCTTCTACTACAAACTCTGCTGCAAGAGCATGTGGTTTAGCGTTGTCTTCCTGAAATATACAAGGCCTTACCTACATGTTGCTCTAAAACCTGCATATACCTTTCAGCATTGATGGTGCCTTACCAGATGTGCGAGCTGCGAATTCCATAGACACTAATGTAGCCCTCATACCATCAGAGATACAGACTTTTGAACTTGCGTGCTAACAAGCTAGACTGCTGCCTCACAGCTAGAAGAACAGCTAGAAGGTCTGGGTTCGAATCCACCTTGGCCCGGGCCTTTCTGTGTGGAGTTAACATGTTCTCCCCGTGTCTGGGTGGGTTTCCTCCAGGCACCCCCCCACCCACAAGCCTGAACTGGATATGCGGAAGAGGATGGATATTCCTCCAGCTGTTTCTTTTAGTACCACCTATTTTTCCAGCCTTTTGTTGCCCCTGTCTGAACTTCTGAGATGTGTTGTTGCCATCAAATTCAAAATGAGCTAATATTGTTTTTATGAAATTATAAAATATCTAAATATATCTAAATAAAAAACTATGATATTTGCAAGCATTATATCCTGTTTTTATTTACATTGTGCACCACACCCCAACTTTTTTTGGAATTAGAGTTGTACACACACTGAACACACACACACACACACGCATATCTATATATATATGTCTTATAGCTATGTTACAGTATTTTTTTTTTGGCACTACTTCAGGC
>JAVDPK010001490.1:4767-28876 GCA_034780415.1 Cichlasoma orientale
TATATGTATACAAAATGTTAGAGCGTTGATTAATTTTTGCAATTCTGCACATATGAACCGTTCTTAGCAGGTGGCGACATGGAGTTCTACGTCCCCTACCAATAACCACAGAAGAAGAGCATCGCTAGGTTATCTAGCAGGCTAGCAGCGGCTAAATTTGATCACGCTTAGTTAGTCGTGAGCATTTAACATGATTCTGCAGTCTGTCAGACCGTGGCTGCTTCGTTGCAGGAGTCTGCCACTGGCTTGCACAAGAGCGTACCACGCAGATAAAGTAGCTCGACTCGGCTCACAACCTGATAAACAGTCATCTGAATATCAGGTAGGTTTAGCCTATTGCTAAAGCCTACTAGTCAAACAACAATGTAACAGTTCGAGTCGCTGCTAATATGAGACATATCTGTGCATCCAAGTGAGGTGCCTTACACCTGACAGGCAACAGGAACTAACCGTGTTTGCAAGCATGAAGGGAAGTGTTTGTTTAGTCTGTGTCCTACGTTTAAGCTCATTCTAGAGGTCAGACTGCCTAAAAAGCTAAGGTTTTAGCAGCAGCAGCAGCATCACGGCTGAGGGATAAAGTGACCAGTGGAAGTAAACAGCATGTAAACAAGGGAAAAACGCATAAAGGGTCCCAATAAGCAATACACAAACCGTGTCTTTAAACTGCAGGGATAAGAGCATACATATCACAAAAACCGCAATAAACCATTTAGAATGACTGTTCATTGAGGCTTGATGTTTTATTGTTTAAAGATGTTAGTTTGAAGCCATAATTTAATAATTGTTCTATTCAATTTTATTTTATTTATATAGCGCCAAATCCCAACAAACAGTCTGGCGCTATATATTGTAAAGTAGAAACCATACAGTTGTATCCATGGGAAATAATCAATTCATCCTCTCGAATGCATTTATCAACTGTATAAATACACCACCAAAAAATGTCACTGGATGGCAATACAGACACATTTTCTTGCAGAAAGGCTCTGTTATGGGGCTTTGTCCTATTAAGTAACTGTGACTCACAATAAATCAGTATTGTAGCTCTGTTATTGTGCAATTGTCTTTTTGGTTTTCATGACGGATCATTGAGTGTGTGTGTAACTAATTAATGTTAACTTGTTTTACCTACTTGTGTGTTAGGGTGGAACTTAAGCCATTGGGGTTAATTATTACAGGTGCAGAGTTCTTGTAATTGTCCTCATAAATCTGATTGGTGTGTTTGGAGCAGGTTACTGTTGGGGTGGTGTTTTAATTAAACAGTTAATCTGTAGAGTGTGACAATGTGTTTCTGTCATTCACAATTCACATGTAAATTACGAGTTTGGAAATTTTCCCTCTTCTGTACACAGTGATCAGCTCTCCTAAGGAGAGCGTGCACATCACTTTCTTATTGTAGTGCATACAGTATCTGTTGCAGAAATTGTAATATAAGAAATTATAACATGCACCCTTTTTGTTTTTCAGGAGAATTATGAACGAATGAAAGTTCTTGTCGATGAGCTGAAAAGCCGGACAGAAAAGATTAAATTGGGTAGGTGTTCGCACACAGCAGATTACGCACTACCCCCGAGATAAATTCATCACTTTGTGTTTTCATTTCAGCAGCGCAAATTAGTTCCTGAGTTCAGGCGATCTGGATGATGAAGAAATACCATTACTTACACCTGTGTGCTCTAGTAAACTAATCAGGTTCCACTTGTAGATGATTAAGGCTTAAAGGACCTGCTCTGACTTGTAAATGCGCAAAACACTCCTTAAATACGGCTATTTGTTAAACCGCGTGCCTTAATATTTATTCGTTTGGTTTATCTTCACATGATGTACAAAACACAATATAATCTACTTCCAAACTATAATCAGAGGTTGTTATTAGAGAGGTACAGTATTAGAAAATCAGTTCTTTGGTGTCATTCATTTATTTGTATGGGCTTTTTTTTTTTTTTGGATTGATGTTTTTGAAAAACTGTAAATAATTAGAAAAGTAAAAATCATGAAAAACATACTGCAGATACTCACAGCCCAACAAAATGTAGAAATGTGCTGCAAGTGAAAATAGAAATGAACAACAAAGTGATGACCCTGCAGCACATTTTGGCTTATTTTGGCTTATTACTGACACACAAAAAACCTTCAGTAAGTACAAAAGTCAGAAAGCACGGGGATCTTTTCAAACATCACCACTGTCATCAGTACTACCTGCAGTGTGTTAGTCTCTGGTTGTGTGTATTGGCAGTGCATGGGTGTCAATTGCTTAAAAATAACAACTGGTTATTTTGTTCACTTGTTTTAATTAACAAAAGGTAAAACCCAAGCTTTATACTGCATGCAAGCATTGATACTGGCTACAAAGTAGATATTTTAGTGTTGCAGTCCTGGCTCAACTTAATCTGAGTAGTAGTGTGTGTACATACCAAATGTAACATTTTTTTTTCTTGATTTTAATGTGTGGATCCTCATTTAGAGGTAATTTACAGTTCTGGTACATTAATAAATAGATAATGCAAAATATTGACAAATTATTTGTTACAATTGTGTGTGTGTGTTTTTTTATTAATTCAGGTGGAGGGGAAAAAGCAAGACGACTTCATACTTCTCGTGGCAAACTGTTACCTAGAGAGCGCATAGACAGGCTTCTGGATCCAGGGTATTCCTACCTACTTCTATCTTTGGTTGTCACAGATTTAAAGGTTATGGCTGATTCGTCCCCTCTAGCTTTTGTCCTAGAATTTGTCCTTACACAAACTGTGGCATGGCTAGTTTGAAATGACTGATATTATATACAGTACAGTTCTCAGAACAAGCAAAGGAGGATAACATTTCTGTCAACTAAAACTTACATTTTAAAATAAACTGTAGTGAAAGAAGAAGAAGGAAGGAAGTGAAATTTTTTTCCCTTTGATGTTCTTGCAGGTCTCCATTTTTGGAATTTTCCCAGTTTGCAGGATATGAGTTGTATGGAAATGAGGAAGTCCCAGCAGGTGGCATAATTACTGGAACTGGGCGGGTTTCAGGGCAAGTGTCATAAACATTTCTGATACACCACCATGTTAAATGTCTTTTTATTCTGATGTTTCTATGTTAACAGTAGTTACACTTGAAATTTTGTCACAGATTAAAATGTAAAATTGTATTTGTTGCCACATGATCAGATCCAAAATAATCTCAATTAAGTACTCCGGGTGCATAATTTAATATTTATTTATTCATTCTTTTCTAAATTTTCATAGGGTGGAATGTGTTATTGTTGCAAATGATGCTACCGTCAAAGGGGGAACATACTACCCGATTACAGTGAAGAAGCACCTTCGTGCACAAGAAATAGCCCAGCAGAACCACTTGCCATGCATTTACTTGGGTGAGTGTCTCCTTATTTGTAAGGGGTTATAAAAAAAATCAGCCATGTCTCCTTTCCAAGTAAAGCCCAACTGATGTCTCCCCTGACCCATTTGCAGTTGTGTTGGTATCAGGATTTATAACTGCTACTAAATGGAAATTTAAAAAGTAAGCAAGAGATGGGAGAAACACCCTTCAACCAACCATGAGTGTTGATGTTGCATAGTTTGTCCACCAGAGGGCATTCTCCAACTGCTGTGTTGACAACATGTGTTCGGAGCCACAAACAACCAGCTGATCTGAGTAATCCACAACTTTTTGTAACAATAAATGAAATTTATTTTGAAAGTGCATTGCCATAAAATCTTAGTAAGGGTTATAACAAATGTTAGGGAAATCTGTTAACCTTTTGTGTGCATGAAAGAAAAAATATTGGCCAATGTATCTGATTTTTAAAACAATAAATATCAGTATCGGGCTTAAAAGTTCTGTATTGGTTGGGCTCTATTTCTAAGGACCCTATGGGAAAAATCCTGATAGTGTATTTTTTCTATCAGTATGTACACCTGAGACATCCCAGAAGACCCTGCTTGAGGATAGCGAGGAAGTCTGTCTGTAATATAACTAAAGGCAAGACTCTTATAATAAGTGAGTTCTTTTAATATGCTGTTGTTTTTATCTCCTTCAGTGGATTCTGGAGGAGCTAATCTACCCAGACAGGCTGAAGTCTTTCCAGACAGAGATCACTTCGGGCGCATTTTCTACAACCAGGCGAGGTTGTCTGCAGAAGGAATAGCGCAGGTGATGCTTTGTATTTACTCATTTAATGGGCACAAAAGCAGCACGACAAAACCCGTACACACCGGCTCAGTGTAATCTTGCACAGCATATTTGTTTACTTTTAGACAATGATGTTGCTTATGCTTTCAGTCCATTCATATTAAAGGGAGTATAAATTAACATAGATGGAAATGACAGTCCTATTTAAGGTGTTTCTTTTTTCAGTTATTTATTTTATTATTCCTTCGCTGGCCTGGGGCCAAAGGGTCCTGTTGGAGGGACAGGCCATCTCCCTACAAAGCAGAGGCAGAGAAAATACTGAGCGACAGATGCACAAAAGAAATTAATTATGGCAGCAGGGGCATTCATGGCCTGTTGTAACCCTGTCAGAAAAGCAACCATGAACAGAAATTGACTGCAGTCACATGATAAAATGTATTAAATATTTATTTAAGAACACAACATGGTTACATCACATTTTTCTGTTAAATTATTTTTTCTGGTAGCTTTCTCTTTTTCCACCTGTACATTTGTTTACATCGTTGTTAAAAAAAGAAACATGTCAAAGAGCAAAGATTATATATTTAAATGAACTGCGCTCTTGAAGGCTCTTCATATTTTGCACCTGCAGGCTACTCAGACTCATCTTATATATGGTGAAGAAGAGAAGAGAAGTGTGCATGTTTTGCACTGGTCTTGCAGTCACATCTCTATTGATTCAAGGATGATAAAAAGCAGAATATATTCCTCAGCAAACCGACCTTCGCTGCATGTTAGAGTTTGACACTAGAAAGCCGTTTTCAGATGTATCTGCAGAAAGAGGAAAGTTTCTCCGAGCTCAAAAATGCTTTGGCCAATGTAATATTCTCTTGGAGTTTTTTTCCTTCACTTGACAGAATAATGCATGTTCAGAATTTACTGCTGCAAGAATTGTTCCCTTGAAAGTGGAATGTTTCTATGAGCTCACCTGAAATAGGAGCTGTAGTTCCTACATCTAAATTAAATACAGTTCCTGGTCCAACAGGCAACATAAAGCCTGCAGTACATGTACATTAATAATTGTTGTTCAGTGATTTAAAGCCCCTTTTCTTTCTAGTATTTAAACTTTTCAAGTGAAACGAGAACATTCATTTTTCTGCTGCTGGAGCGGTCAAAGCAGGGATCTAGCCAGAAAAAATTTACAGCGCCGGCCGATCAGCCGCTCGCTAGAACCCCAGTTATAGATGAAATTATAACTGCATGTGTGGTTAATTGAAATTTTATAGGGAAAAAAAACAGTATAGTGAAGATGGCTTTGAAAATGCCTCAAGGACTATGTTTTAATACTTTAAATGTCTGATACGAGAGCTAACTATTTTTCTTCTCTCTTCAAGATTGCTGTTGTAATGGGCTCGTGCACTGCTGGAGGAGCGTACGTACCAGCCATGGCAGATGAGAGCATCATTGTGCGGAAGCAAGGAACTATTTTTCTTGGAGGACCTCCACTGGTTTGTCTCTTTCGTCATTTTAAACAGACACACAGACAAATGTCATGTACAGTTTTAGAGCGCCAAATGGATGTTCACATACCAAGCTATGTATTTGAACTCAGTGTTATCTCTGCTGAAGGCAAGAGATGAAATGCATATTTTCTTGGTAATATAATTCATTAATAGGTCAAAGCTGCCACTGGTGAAGAAGTTTCTGCAGAAGATCTCGGTGGTGCTGATCTCCACTGCAGGTATGAACACACCATTTTTCATGGCATTAATGGGATATGTGGGCTAGTGTTCCAAGTTATCTTTCATCTTGACCTTAAAATGCCAGAGAGAGAGAGAGAGAGAGACGAATAGCTTTTACAAAATATGTAGATTAGGACTTGATTTTCATATGCTTGAAAATGTTGATTTAACATCCTCTGTGCTCTCATGCTACATGTATAGTATGCACCTGTACAGGTGTTCAAGTGGTTCCATCTACAACGAGTTCATCGTTGTGTTGCTGAAATCGTAGAATGTCATATACATACGTCGGGACTTTTTGGTACTTGTTAGCCAACAAAATGGTGACAAGATTCTAAAATAAAGGATAAATGGTGTGTGGAGGTTCTTGTGAGGCTTTTTTCCCCCACATTTTTATGCTCAAAGTGGATTCACTTCCTTTTTTTTCTGTCAGCCAGCCAGCAGGCAGTACTCCAAAAAGTGTTGTTACAAAAAATGAAAGCATAAAAATATTTACGTAAACATTCAGACTCTTCATTTAGTACATTGTTAAAGCACTTTTGGCATCTTGGGAATGATCGTACAACCTTGGTGCACGTTTTTAAATACTTCTCCCATTATTCCTGGTATTTGTTTGGTGGAAGCTTCACCAGGTTGAGTAACGAGTTTAGGTGTGCAGGCTTTTTTTTTTTAGGCATTTCCAGTGATGCTCTGTTTCACCAAGAAACACCTTTGTTTGCTTGGCAGTATGCTTCAGGTCAGTCTTCTGTGTTCTTGGTTGCTTGTCTAACCAAGGCCCGTCTTCACAGATGAGTCAGTTTGGCTGGGCAGCCATGTTTAGGAAGCCTGTGCTAGAATCTGAGAATGATGGAGGTTACTGTTCTCTTGGATATTTTTGGATCTCTCCCCAGATCTGTGCCTTGAGACAATCCAGTCTGGCACATCTACTGACACATCTCTCGACCTCATGACTTGCTTTTCTCATCTACAGTCAACTGGGAGATGTTATATAAACAATTATGTCTTTTTTTTTTTTAAACAATTATGCCTAATTAATTTAGTTAGGCTCAGGTGGAATCCAGTCAAGTAGAAACATCCCAAGGATCATCGCTCAGTTGTTTCATAGCCAAAGGTTTGATTTGACTTAGGTAATTAAAGTGTTTCAGTTTTTTATTTTTAACAGATTAACTTAAAAAAAAACAGTTTGTGCTTTGTTGTTGTTTAACAAAGCCCAGTTAACTAAATCCAATAATTTACGATGAGTTTGAAAGAGGGAAAAATATGGAACACATGAAAGGGTCTGAAAACCTTCTGTATACATTATAGTCATTTTCCTTTCATAACAAACCTGCTTTTTTCCCCCACAGTAATTACCTCAGTAGTGACTTACGAGGTGTAATGTCTTTTTTACTTTACAGAAAGTCTGGAGTGACGGACCATTATGCTTTAGACGATAACCACGCTCTCCATTTAGCAAGAAAGACAGTGCGAAGCCTTAACTACAGAAAAAATGTCGAGGTCAATCCACTGATTACAGCCATTAACAATTTCAATCAAACTGTTGTATCTGTGGTTTCACTGACACTGAGTCTATTTTTTTAATTTTTAGGTTACAGTAGAAGCTCCTGAAAGCCCCCTCTATCCTGCAGATGAACTTTATGGCATAGTTGGAGAAAACTTGAAACGCAACTTTGATGTCAGAGAGGTAACTGCCCAGTTTCCTGACCACAGGTTTCAGGTTGCACTTAAAAAAATAACTTTGATAGTAAGTGATGTGGTTATTTCAGTGATTTGAACATACACTCATGTGAAAAAGAGTTTCCACAGGACTCTAGTCAGTCCTGTATGAACTGCGCCCCGTGATTCACTAGCTTGTAGAACCAGCAATAACTTGAAGTTTTCTGTATGACTTTATCATTATCTTAAAACATCGTGGAGAAATGTTGGCCCACTATTCTAAGATTGCTTCAGTTCACTGATTTTTGCACAGCTCTCCAAAGGTAACTGCACGGCATTTCAATTGGATTGAGGTCTGGACTTGTCCTGCTGTACGACCCAGTTGTGGCCCAGCTTTAGCTGTGGGACAGATGGTTACACATTTAAAATACGCTGGTATACAGAGGACTTCGTGGTTGACTCTATGACTGCAAGGTGCTGCAACACAAGCCCGTGTCATCACTCCTTCACCACTGTGTTTGATAGCTGGTATGATGTGTTTGTGCTGATGTGCTGTGTTTGGTTTTTGCCAAATGTGGCGCTTTGTTATGGCCAAACATCTCCACTTTGGTTTCGTCTGTCCAAAGGACATTGTTCCAGAAGTCTTGTGGTTTGTTTGGGTGCAGTGTTGCAAACCTAAGCCATGCTGCCATGTTCTTTTCAGAGAGATGAAGCTTTCTCCTGGAAACGAGCCATATTTGTTTAGCGTTTTTTCTGATTGTACTGTCATGAACTTTAATATTTAACATGCTAACTGAGGCCTGTAGAGACTGAGATGGGTTTCTGCAGTTCCTCTGAGCATTGCACAGCCTGAATCTGGGGCGAATTTGCTGGGACATTAATTCCTGGGAGGATTCTGGCATTTTGTTAACACACACCTGAATGTTCCAGACCAGCAAGCTGCCAAAACGTCTGCTTTTATAGAGGTGGTTGCACTTGCTGATGAGCAGTTAATCAAGTACATTTGATTAGCTGCACCTGGGTGCTACTTACCCTCTTAATTCCTATGGAATCATTACGGGTGTGCTTAGTTTTCCACAGGAGTGCCTGAAAACTTTCTTTTCCCCCATGACTGCAGTAGCTTGAATATTTAGGCTGCTGGTTATTCTGAAATGATCAGATACCTCCCTAAACCTTCTTTGTTTAATGTGAGCTAAAAATAGCAATACCATTCATTGACCAAGTGTCTAGTACAGCCAAAAGAATGATTTTCATTACACAGAAACATTTCTACCACTGCTCGCTGTTTAAGATGTATAAATAAACCAGTCAAATCCGGCTGGCAGAGGTTTAGAATACAGTTTAAACAATGTTTAGTTGTCATGTTCTCCTATCAGCAGCTGAATCAATAATAGGTGGCTGGCATCAATCACTTTGCACTTCAGCTGCCTGGCGGTGCTTGCCAGATATTCTGTATCGCTTTAAAGCCCGTGCCCTTTGCTTCTTGATTTAGACCCAGGAGCGGGAATTACTGCTTACTCCAGAGATGCCAAAGTGTTTGTAGTGCAGAATGGTACTGTCAGTCCATTTAAGGTTGTAAGATCAGCTGACTGTTATTTGATATTCCATCACAACCGTTTATAACTTTCTCATACTGATTGGATTGCAGGTCATTGCCAGAGTTGTAGATGGCAGCAAATTTGATGAATTCAAGGCGTTCTATGGAGACACGCTTGTTACAGGTATGCGAAATAGTGTTGCATTCAATTTCTACAACACAGAGAATTATAGTTTTTGTTTTTTTTCTTCTCTTAAATCTACAACTTCCCCATCATTTCATTTCTAAGGATTTTCAAGAATATTCGGCTACCCTGTTGGAATCATCGGAAACAACGGCGTCCTTTTCTCAGAGTCCGCAAAAAAGGTAAATGCCCTTCATATCCACAGATGCACGGTAAAAACTTTTTCTCTTAAAAAAAATAAATTAATAACAGCCATACAGCGTAAGAAGCTGAGCTTCCTGATCGCATTGAATTTCCAGGAGAGTGAGCTTTGTGCTGGTTATGTGCCTCTCAAAATGTCAAGGACTTTAAGCTCGGCAGTGAAACAGTACAGATTGTATGCTCCTCAGATATTTGCCGCTTACATCGATGAATACCAACATTTTTCTGTTTGCTGATTATTTGTACTTACCATCCAGAGTCAAGGTGCAGCGTTTATCTTCAAAATGCACCTTGCATCCTTTCACGAGGAGTCTGATAAATATCACAGCATTTAGAAACCATGGACGAAGAACAGTGATAATTTTCATTCAATGTAATTCACTTAATTCACAAGCCAATTTGCTGTGCACAGAGCTGAACTTTATACAGGCTTAGGGAAGATGAGCGGCTGCGTTTGTGATTATAGACTAATAAGTTTTTCTAAGCACGTTTTGAATTGGATTACAAGCTTGACCTGAAAAAAGATTTCTTTTATTCTTTTTTTTTTTTTTTCCTGCGCGGTCTCAACATGACATTATAAGCATTGGCTATCTCATCACTGTAATTACTTTCAAAAGGGTCTGATACAGTGCTTTAGACAAAGATGTGGAACAGACATGCTCAGAGAGCATATTCAAGCAAAATCAATACAGTACCTGCATTTCTAGATGCTTTTCTAAGACACGCTGTCATCACTTAAGACCTGCCCAGGCTCCTATTATGCTAACTGTTAAACTGTTAAAAGCATTTGCCCAGTTTTTTTTTTTTGTGTGTGTGTGTTGATAAAAGGGAGAGGGATCAGAGAAGCGATTAGATTTCACACATTCAGGAGCAAACTTTACATTTTTTTTTTCCCCACCAAGTGACAGCATCAAGTAGTCAGCCGTCTTTCACTTTGTTTCCAACTTTTGTTTACACTTTGCAACACAAAGCAAACTGCTTCACTGAAAGACAGCCAGCAGAGGAAACTGCCAAAATAAAGAAAACACCTGAGTAATTCAGCAGTACAGGCATATGGAAATGAGTCGTCTCCACACAGTTCAGTCTTTTGTGCCCGTTTCCCTGTTCAATAGCTTGTGGCAGCTCTTTGTTTATATAGTGATTTTTTTTCCTGGCTTAACTGAAGGCCATTCGTCTCCACCATTCAAACTATAATACAGCAAATCCGAACAGGTGATCTGTACCCAAAGGGACTGGCTTCTGGCTTCTGAGTTTTTTGTCGTAACAGATATCACGCAAGATTCAAAAGCATCGCCTCAGGCAACATTGTGAAAGTTTCCCTCTTCTTGCAAAAATACAAACTCCAGATGTGCTCCAGACTTCAGGTGGTTTCGGTGGGTTATTACCCAGATACTACCTCAAGCGCGCCAGTGTATAAACTTGTGTGCCTTTAATATATTCTCTTAAATATTTACACAACTCTTTCCTTTGGCAGTTCGTTTAATGTTCTTGTTTATTTCTTGAGAGGCCCAAAAAATAAATCATTAAAATATCATACTATTTTAAGGTAATAGATGTTTTACCCCTGGGCAGTTGTTCTTCAGGGCTGAGCATGTACTACATTTCATGAATATTTGAAATTCTTTTCAGGGGACGCATTTCATTGAATTATGCTGCCAACGAAACATTCCACTTGTTTTCCTCCAGAACATAACAGGTCGGTGGGAATTCTTGTGAGATTCGGGGTTTATTTACATCTGTAATTTTGTTCTGTTGTGGGGTTTATGTTCTGTTTGTTACTCCGAATATTATTTACTTTAATTGCAATGTGATCTATAATTATAGGGATAATTTCATAATTTGCAGCATAACCAAATCTTATTATATGATGCACGAATTTGTTTCAACAATGCCACAGTTTTACTTATTTAGTATTTAATGTTAGCACATCCAGACTTTCCCCCTCGAGATAAAAACACAGACTCAGGCTGACGTCTTCATCTTCATCACAGGCTTCATGGTGGGTAGGGAGTATGAAGCAGGAGGAATTGCCAAGGATGGAGCCAAGATGGTTACTGCAGTTGCCTGTGCCAGTGTACCCAAGATTACTGTTATCATTGGCGGCTCCTACGGCGCGGGAAACTACGGCATGTGCGGCAGAGCGTACAGGTATGAAGAACTTCTCTGTAGGGATGAGAGGTTTGATGGAATAAAAAGACAGCCCCGGGTAAGGACTGCAGTAAATGAATTCACTGTGAACTATTACAAAGCACATTAGCTGTTTCTCAGCGAGATTTAACTGTACAAAATGTTCTGCAGTTGCTTTGTTTTTTATTCTGTGGAATAAAATGCATCAGATACCCTTGGACTCTTTCCATGTAGGTGGAAGTGACCTTTTGGAACAGTAAAAGACTTTCTGAGTGGAATCTTTTCAAAGCCGAAAACATATTTTATAATACAAAAATCCATTTTAATCAAAATTGTGTGACATTTCTTACTCCAGGATGCCTCTTTTTTTTTTCTCTTCGTTTTTAATTTTGTTGGATATCGTTCACTTGTTATGATCGGAATGATAAGACGCTGAATTGTTGATGTGTAGTGTCCTTAGTGAAGAGCACTCCACCCCTGAGCGCAGTGCTCTCCTATGTGTTGGTGTACATGGACAGATAGATGGATATCTCGAGATCACTTGAGGAAGTTTATCACATTCTGAACAGCTCCCTCTGGATCCAAAAAAGAGCTTTAACAGCATTAAAATTAGCAGTCAAATAGCTTTAAGCATATATGCAGTCAGTGGAATAATAATATCATTGTGTGCACACTCATGTTTAATTCCTGTCAGGTTATTTGAACAGTAATAACTGTCCTCGTGTAAATTGAAATAAGGATAAATGGTGTAGCATTTTGGAAAAATTGTGCTGATGCTCACCCTGCCTCAGACTTTCTATGAAATATTAAAGTAGTACTTTCCCCACATTAATATTGCGGCTGTTTGAGGTTTCTTTTTGTTGCCTTATTGGTTGTGATCTAGCTCTTGAAACATACTAAAATTGACACCGCTTCTTGTCTCACAGCCCACGTTTCCTCTACATGTGGCCAAATTCCCGAATCTCTGTAATGGGTGGTGAGCAGGCTGCCACTGTCTTGGCTACCATTACTAAGGATCAGAGGGCACGTGAAGGAAAGGAGGTAATGATTCATGCTAATCGCTTGACATGGCAGAATAAAACCTGAGCTTCGCTGGAAAGGCTTGAATTGGCTTCAGTGGATTTCCTGCCAAAAGCATAAACATTATGAAAGACACTTTTCTTTCAATAATGGTTTGACATGGCACGGTGAAATTATTTCAGTGTTAAGTGTGACTGTGATGACTTATCCTGAATAGTGTAGCCATCAAATAGCTGTCATTAAACTGTGTCAGGTATGCTATTATGGGTCTATTAACAGTGCATTAATAGCTTCAGAATGACACCTCACATCGGTGCCCTGCTGACGGTCGTTTTCCTGCTGTTTAAAATGTTTCAGCTCAAAAAGGTTGTAAAAACTAATTATGGGTCAATTTTTGAACGGGTATCAAATGTTCTTATTTTTTTCTGTTTTGCGTGCTACTTGTATTTACAATGGAACATAGGTTGAACAGTTGAGAGCTTTTTGCTCATGTGTTTAATAAAAAGTAGCTACGCTCTCAACTCCAGATATTAAACAGTGTATCGGACGGACAGCAAATATCGGTGCGAGTAGAATATCGGCGCTCGCTGATAAGTTGTCTTGTTTATTGTGGGGCAACTTGCGCCACTCGGTGCTTCCACCAAAATATGATTTTACTCTGTCATTAACCAACATAAGCTGAACTTTCTGTGAGAACTCAAATATCAAGCATAAAACGGTCTTTTCTTTGTCCTCTTCCTAGTTTAATTGCAATGTCTAATTGCATCCATGCGAGTATAGCGTGGGTAATTGTTCAGTGAATTCCCAGCACGCTGGTGTCATGTGTCCTGCCTCCTGCAGGCTCTACCCAAGCACCCCTCAAATGGAGTATTTCCAGTAGAGAGAACCTATCTGAAGCGTCTCATCTCCAATTCTGTGTGAGAAAGGATAACTTAGGGCAATTAATTTATGTGTGAAAACAGTGATGGGGTTAAGGACTTCCTGGTTAAAACTGAAGCAGTCCAATACAAAAACCTTTCAGCCCATTTATATCAGTGAAGATTAGCTTTGCGTTATTTATCCAGCGTTTGATCTGTTTTTATTATGTTCACAAAGATTGGCTTAGTGTTTTCAAGCTGAGGAAATTGACCTTCACGGCAAATGAAATGGTTGTGTGCTTTCAGCTTTACATTTCACAACACCTTCGATAATTCAGACAACCTTTAAAACGCCTTTGGCTCGGGTTCCTACCACCTAATTCTATTTTCACTATATATTCACAGTTCACAGCAGAGCAGGAGGCTGCCATGAAGGAGCCGATCGTGCGGCGGTTTGAGGAGGAAGGCAGTCCGTACTACTCCAGTGCTAGGTGAGATTTGCTTGTGTTTTAGGCATGTGTGTAATAAAATGAAGGACTGCACATAGCTGAGTCTTTGTGGAGTCTTTGAATATCAGGAATTGATTTAACTACTGTTGCTAAGATAAAATGTTGTTTCCCAGCGTGTTTCTCTAATTTACTTTGTAAATCCTTTCAGCAATCTCACGTGAGTCTGAGGAACCACAAAGACTATTCATGCAGGACAAGTGATGCTGTGATGTTTTTCTTTTGCATCAGGTGTCCTATTGTTTAACTAATAAGAGCCATTTTTGCTTTTCGTTTAGTCCCCGAGTTGTTTTCATGATGCGTGTGCGTGTAAGCGTGCTGATTATGTCTGTGTGATGCACTTCTTGGAGACGGTTTTAAAATGAGACAGATATTATACTGAATATATTTAACTGGAAACTGCATAACTGACATTAAAAAAACAATATAGTAATGGAGCTTAAACAGGCATTTAAGAGCATATCACAGCTTATTTAAGTATTTTTATAATTGATTTATCTCCATTTATTCATGACAAACATTTGCTGGTTCTAGTTTCTCATTTACTTTGTTCTAATCATCTGTCTGAGGGAAAACAGGGCAGAAATAATGTAATATGTTATATTAACAAAGGCCATATTTCTTGCTCTTAGGTGACGATGACAAATAGGTCGGGCTCTGATACCTCGTAGAAAGGAAAAAAAAAATGCAAATCTTTGAACCTAGAATATAAGGGCAGGAGTTATCCAAAGAGAGGAAGACAAAACCTTGACACTCTATTAAAGTAATTGATTATAGTCCTGCACAAGCAGGAGAAGTATTGCATGAGTGAGGAGTAATGTGCTATCTAATAATGTGGAGCACTTTATTATTTTTACAGGCTGTGGGATGACGGGATTATTGATCCTGCTGAAACGCGTATGGTTTTGGGTCTGAGCCTCAGTGCAGCACTCAATGCACCAACAACGAAGACACGGTTTGGAGTTTTCCGGATGTAAAGCTCATTTAGTTTGTACAGATATAGAAACAAGACTTACTACAGATTTACCGTATGCACAGCGTTCCTTGTGGTTGACCAGATTGAGTAAAAAAAAAAAAATCTGTTAGGATCACTCAACCTTGGATACCTTGGGATGTGACTGGATGATGGAACTAAGTTGTGCCTTAACTGTTTTCATTCAGGTTTAAATTCAGAGGTTCTCTTAAAGCTGTTTCGTTTGGTGGATAAAGTACTGTAAATGCAAACAATTAAAAAAATGTGAAAACTTAAAGCTGCTGCCTTTTTATTCAGGATCACCTGATAGTGGCCAGAAAGAAAGAAAGTCTTCATAAGGGGGCACTGTTTAGCTATAAATATCTGAGCTGGTACAGTGTCGAGGAAGGGCAGAAGCACGCAGGAAAAAGCCCTCCGTATAGAAGGGGAGAAAAAAATGTGAAAATTTCCAAGTTCAGTGTAATTATTTCTTATTTAGGGACAGTGGAGGGTTTCTTCCTGCCTGGCTTTCTGAGCCTTCTGCTTGTTTATCCTTTTATTGTTAAGCACTCTGTGATGTCTGCTCTGAGAAGGTGCTGTAAAAATTGTGCTACTTTTGTGTTAAAATGGGCACAAGTAGAACGTGATCTTAAATCTCGTGCTGCAGACAGTGTGCTGGAGCTGAGCCGCAGAGCAAGAGCTCTTCACTTTACCAGCTGGCCAGCCTCTTTCCCTCCCTCCCACTTTTTCATTTTGTCAATTTATCTCTTTAACTGAACATGTTGCACAGAGTCGGTATGTTCACATACTGCTATAGACTATCTGAATTCCCCCTTGCAACAAGTTAGAGCTTTTCCTCCACAGGATTTTCTGAGGCCAGGGATTTAGTGCAGCAGTGGATTTGAATGTTTGTATGAAACCAGGTGGTTAAAATGCTTAACTGGAAGCCCTTCATGCTCCTCTGTGCGTGACTGTGTGCCTGCTATACTGAGGCTGTGAGAGCCTCACTCTGGGGAGAGCAAAAATACTCAGGCCATGATATGTGTGGAAGATGTGTGCGTATGTATGTGTGCGCCACCCACGTGCACACTCTAAAACTGGTTTGCTGGTTCCTTCATGTTCCACCAAATGTCACTGTGGGAGGACTCACCAAGCACAATGGACCTTTCTTCAAAGTTTTTACTGAAGTAAAGAAGTCGTAATGATTCAGAAAAGTCTTATCTTGGGAATGTTTTAACATAGAGCATACATCAGTGAGCGAAATATCACTTAAATGTCAGATTTATTTATTTATTTTTAATTTAACCAGGAGACAGGCGCTTGAGATTTAGAAGAGCATCCTCTACAAGATGGGCAGCGGTGGAAGTATTGAAGTGTGAAATACCAGAATTCAAAATATTCAAAATTGAAATTTCTAAAACATTAGATTCACTCTAGGTCAAGCTGGCAATTACGGTTAGGCAGATGTGACAGCCTTCAAATCATTTAAAATTAGTCATATTTTTCAGTTTTCTAAGGTTTAGTTGGTTTTGCAGCAGATTCCAAGCAGATGGAGCAGCATATTTGAAAACTTTTTTTTCCCCCTCAAATTCAATAAAGGCTTTGGGGACGGATAAAAAAACTAAGTCTTGGGAAGGAAGACAGTAACTTCCTACGTGTTTCTGACTGATGTAGGTCAGTAAATAAGATGGGAGCCGACCAAGAATAGTTAAATAACAGGATGCCAGCAGATGAGTCTACAGGACAACAAAGCACTAATCCATCTGAAGCACGGATTCAAACAACTCAAAGGGAAGGATTAAAACAATCAAAAACACACACTGTAGAAGAACTAAACTGAAAGTACCTTCCCCAAAGCAGAAATTCAATGCAGCAAAAGTGAATAAACCTGCAATCACTGACACGCAAGTAAAAAAAAAACAAAAAACCTGTGATGAGTGAAAGGAAGGTGAGCACACCTGTGATTCCCAGTTCATCTAACTGCATTCAAGAAAAAGGGTTTTCACTTTTAGACCTGCGCGCTGTCTGCATCTTGGCTTCTCGTGGAAAGAACCGCCCGAGGACCTGAAAATTTTATTCAGTGACCGACTAAAAATCAGTTGAAACACAGCTGCAACAGTAATCAGGAGGACAAGAGTGAGACATAATAACTAATCAGAGGTGCGGTAGCCATCATCCTAAAATAATTTCAAAGATAGTGCACCACTTACAATCTACCACTGAAGCACAGACGGGCAAGTGCTTCAGCCTTGGCACCGGGGTTATCGATGGGAATCTGTGTTTCTGTGACAGCTTAGTACAAAGGACACACAACTGCAAGATTAAACGCTGCTAAAGAACATAAAGAGTAGCTCGAATATTGGCAGCGAATTCTTTAGTCAAATGAGACCGAGAGAGCTTTGTTTCAGATTGGTTCCAGCATGTTTGGCCTGGAACTATGACAGGGAATGCATAGTCCTGACAGCGAACCACAGTGTGATGTTACGGGTAAGTGCAAAAGGTGTTTGACTGATATCGTTTGTAGATTGCACCATGAATGCTTGTGGACAAGATAATTTCTTGTCTCCAGAAGCCCGGCAGAAGAGGAATGATCTACCATGACAACAATCCTAAATACAAAAGAGTATTTTGAGCGTAAAAACATAACTATGACATGTTAAGTATGTTGCCTGGCTTAGATCAAAATAACTGTAGTATTTTAAAGTCAAAGGTAGAATAAGAGTTTCTCAAACTACGTCTCTCCAGACGTTTGTAGAATAATTCTATCTTTCATGTTGGAGACGATTGAGAGTGTCATAAAAAATAAGGGCGTGTACAGAAAGAACTGGAACAAAAATAAGAGCTTTGAATCTCGGTAATGAAAGGTGTAGCGACTTGTTGGATCTTACTGGGTTGTTCCTGCTGTGAGGTCTGTGATGTAGTTACTGTAAGGTGATTCAGATTTGACGTGATATTATTAAGTGATTTGTACAGGTGTGAACTCACTTATGTCTCATACTGATAAAAGAAGCTGTTACAGCCTGTGTGACCCTTCTTACTGACCTTTGCCTTTGAGGAACCGAGCTTCTCCTGGATACACTGGAACAGAATGCAGTTTGGACCAACTGCCAGACAGAGGCAGATTTTTTCCAGTGGTCAAAGCCTGGCCGCTGGTAGCACTGATTACCATAAGCAGATATTTTCCTGTGTCCCTTTTGTGTGAGTGCTGTGCATCTCGTCTGTGCCTGTGCTCTATAGACATACAGTTGAGTCTATGTATAGAGCACATTCACAAACAGCACGCATTGACTGAATTGCTGAAGAAGAAAAGGCCTGCTTTAAGAGACGGAGATTCAGTTATAGACAGTGACACTGAACAGTACCTTAGTTGAATACTGTGGTACCTAATGGAGAGGCCAGCCATACACAGTGGGTTGCCATGCGTGGGTCGTGGTATCTAGGGAGCCGGGCAATCTTTCGAACTTTGAGGAAGGTTATGGCTGCAACAATCGCTGCAGTGAATCATAGGAACAAACCAGAGATTTTATCATTTATTTATGTATTTATGTTTTACTGCATGTTCCATCTCCATGTGAAAGGAATGATAAGAAAGCAGGTTTACACAATGCATCTTGCTCTTAATTCACTCAGTTTTTACTTAGCTTGTAGTTTGAATGCAACAGCTACCCCATAGTGCTTCAACTATTTTTGTTGCAGTATAGCTAGCCTCCACTTGTGTGATGGAATATGTAGCTCTGCACTCCTCCACAACCACCATAACGCCAAATCCCAGTGTTGAATTCTTTTGTTATTCGGATGATAGCCGCCCACCTTGTTCTGTAACATACTCGAACCTCTGACCTTCATATGGACAAAGATGAGAGGAAAGTGGATTTCTCTGTTTTCGATCAATAAAATGTCAAACTATGCCAGCTACCTGATGTAAAACATGCAAAGCTTTGTTTTGTTTACTGGTCATAAATTAATTTAAATTAATTAGGTTTGGTCATAACTGTTACGTGCTCTGTAGTCTGCTGCCTAAATGGAACTCTAGGCAGGCTGAATTGTGAATTGTTTCACCCAATAAAAGCACCCACCCAGAGCGCTGGATTGAAGTCTTTGTGATTTAGAGTTAGATAAGTACATTTTGTAAGGCATGTCAGCAACATCTTTTTTTTTTTACATAAAATTCCGCCTCTTCACATTCTGATCATCCAAGACATTTTTTTTTGTTCGCCTCTAACAATTCAGTTTAATATTTCATTGATGGCAGATAAATTATACTCAACCTGAATCAGGAACTTATTCATTCAAGGACAAATCTGCGGGGACAAGTTATGACTCAAGTCAAATCTGAGTCAGTCTTAATGCTCACATCCCGGTGGTAGCATGATTATTGCCTGACAAAGACATCACCTGGGGGCCATTTGATGCTTAAAATTAAACTTCTTGAATAACGTATTTTGTGTACTCATTTGCTTTAAATAATTTTCAATGAATAATTGTAATGAACATTTTTTCAGTTCAGTGGAAATACGCTTGTTGTCCACTTGTGTTTTTTAATTGTGGTTTCACTTCCTCTATGTTTGAGGCCCCACTGACCCAACTATGAATAATTAAAATAAATCCTTGTTTTTTTTTTTAATTTATTTTCCTTTCACATTGAGCTGATGTTCATGCGATATGGAGCGTGTATTTTGCTTCTTTTTTTTTCTTTTCTAAGTTGCACACAGATTTATGGAGTTTCTGCACAGTGGCATCGGCTGCTTTCAATGTATTAACAGATAGAAATCGTATTTTATTAAGTTTTGCACACGATCAGATAAGATCGATTCCTCCAAAGTAACAACTTTCTGGGTCCTGCCAGAAGAGGCTGCAGCCTCGAGGGGCAGCTGCAGCCTCACACCTCACTCGTCCCTCTGTGCGGTGGCCCGGACACCGAAGTGTGAAACCTTGTGGCGCAATCTACGTCTGCAATATCGCCGGACTGACAGGGCCGGAGGTCCAATGAAATAAGTCGACATATTGAGGTTGTCAAATCAAAGCCAAAGAGGAGGCGCTGTCCCGTCGTCGTCTGGATGACGTCATGCACAAACAGCTGGTCGTTGGCAAATATATGAAAAAATGTAGACCAGCACAGCGTCTGAGAACTGCACCCGGGCTGGAGCCCCTCACTAAATATTCGGCTTTTAACGATGTGGCAACTGGAGCGTCTGGGCTCAGGATGTAGCCCTCCGAGGCTCCTCTTGCTTGTTTACACCTATCTCTGGGCTGTTGGAGGTGAGTTTCCATTCAGCGAGTGTTGCTTTGATTCGCGGAGAGCTGTTCCTTTTGTCGGGGTGCTGAAATCCTCCCAGCAGCGGCGGCGGCAGCAGCAGCGGCAGCGGCAGCATCGCGTCCTGTTTCTGGCTTGAATTCAGTCTCCTAAACATCCGCATCTGCTGCTTTTAGTCTCGGCCACTGACAAAACGGTTTTCATGAACATTGGCTGGCTTCAGTTACGTGACGCATGGGGAAGGTTGCTGCTAATTATGGCACACAATGCACTGAGTGAAGCTCCTGTAGGTTGTGGGCTACGATACGGAGGGCTTAATGTGGCCACAAGAAAACAGATCAGTCTGGACGTGTTCACTGTTGTTACCTTTGAATGTTATTCCATTTGTTTGTTCTTGTTTTGTTTAAATGTGAAGGCAAAGGCAAGTTGGGGCATTGCTGACTACAAAATATGACCATAGTAATCGGATAAAGGGAAAGGTTAAGTCAAACCTTGTTTCGTGTTTTAAATTTAGCCTACTTTGATACGCGATTGAAATTAAATTGATTTATCTGGATAATGGGGCAATTTTGAAGTTGAGCTTTTAAAATCAAGTTATTTTCAGGTTATAAAATATGAGAAAAGTACAACAAGCTGTCATTTCTCGCTATATGTTTCCTTTAAAAATCTCAGACAGAACCTAAGAGTGTCCTCCTTGATTTATTTTTCTTCCTTTTTTTAATGCCAAGATTTCTTTGCTGCCTCGAGACTGAGGAGTGCAACAAAAATCTTACTGTGTGATAACAATGAATCCATAGCCACAGCACAGACTGTACTGGCTGTGGCCACTAAGGACCATACAGGTCTGTCTGACTTGTTGCTGTTTTGCTTCATCAGCTCTGGTAACTCATTTGACCTGGCTTTAGACAGAAAGCTCAGTTTACCCACTTGACCCTTCCTCCCCTGCTTTCCTGGATGTATCTCAGTCTAACACAGATATAAGAGAGAATTAGGGCTTATTCAGAGAAATTATGTCCTTTCCCCATAAAATAATTAATGTTTATTCACTTTATTCACTTGATTGACAGGCAGATTCTGCATGTTCGGGTTTGTATGAATTGTTAATGTTTAATCTCAGGTGTCTGCGTCTGTCGTTGTGGAAGTGGAGGGTCCAGGGATCTTTATGGCTCTGCGTTATCTTCGAGGCGCTCGTTTCTGTAGGTGGATGTGAGCAGGTTGCAGGAGAGAATAATGTTGACTCAAAATTTGACTTTATTGCTTGTCAGTATTAAATTCTGTTTCATTTAATGACTCTTGTTTCAGATGCTTGACCTTTAGCAGCTGCTTGTTTGTTTGTTTTTTAGAGATTTTTAAATCTGCTAGAGGATGAGGAATTTCCAGAAGCAGCAATTACTTTTTGCT
This sequence comes from Cichlasoma orientale, assembly GCA_034780415.1. Taxonomy (NCBI): domain Eukaryota; kingdom Metazoa; phylum Chordata; class Actinopteri; order Cichliformes; family Cichlidae; genus Cichlasoma; species Cichlasoma orientale. Next base: position 26,300 of record JAVDPK010001490.1, read on the forward strand.
ATTCCAAAAAAATAAAGTTTAAAGATGGGCCAGCTAAGTATTAATGGATAAAACCCATGTTGAGATGACAAAAAGCAGGATTATGTCTATATTAAGCCTCTGACAGAGTAAAACAGTGGTAGGGAGGTGCTCATTGAAGAGATTACTGAATCCAGAACCGCACTGTAAGAAAGCCTGTAAGCACTCTGCTGCCTTTATCTTCAAATGAAACGTCTTTATTTGGCTGGCAAACAAACAAGCATATTTAGATATTTTGGCATGTTTACACCTTCACGTTAAGTGAAGTCTCTGTGTGCGGCTGCTGGAGTGTCGCGGAGCCTGGAGCTTTTCACGAGGAGCTTGAAAATAGATATGTCAGTTCATTATTCTAATTTTCTGTATTTAATTTGTCACAACAACCTCAGATCTCGAGATCTCGATGCATTTGACATGTAGCCTGTCTTGTCGATTAAGTGTGACGGCAACCACCTCTGTGTGCCTCGCATGTTAGAGAGCATTAGGAATCACAGCCGTAAAATGTAAACACAAGGTTGTGCGGGTTGCCAAAGAAACACACCCTGTTTTGCCACTGATGCAATAAACGTGTAAAAAGGAAAGTATTATTGCACAGCTGCTCCAAACACAAAAATAATGTAGTGCACACTGTCAACATTTAAATATGAGCCTATAATTAAAAGCTGTGCTTTTGTCCATTGGCTGTCAGGTTTTCATCTCTATTTCTGCTTTTTTCGGTCCTTTTATACAAAAGAATATTTGCCTATAAACCCCTCATCAAGTTCCCACTACTATCTCTTGACCTGCTTTGACAGTCCTGGCCACCAGGTAGTGATCTAGAGATTGCATGAAGGTTTATTTTTGATGATGAATGGTTGCTTTCATGTACCGAAGATTATGACACCTGGAGAATGTGGCGATTATCACTTCGTTCTGATTTAAAGATCTCTTCTGAATAGCGTGGTCACCATTCACGAGCAGTCCTACTTCCACATGTGCAAAATTAGCGGTGTCTTCCTTTCAAACCTCTTTCTGACCCATCAGCTGTACACTACACGTTTTGTGGTCTTAGCTGTGATCTGTAGCTGGAAAGAAGTCATGTCTGTTTCTTTCTAATCAGGCAAGCAGTGCATGTAGTGGGCTTATTGCAGACTCCAGCAGTGTTAATGCCAAACTCACCCTTTTGAGTTATAGCACTTCAGACTGTGACCCCAGTCACAGGCTGTTAATGAAAGGGCAAAGAAGAACATTAATGTAAAGAAGGCTCACATATACCAGAGATAACAGTCCAGAGAAAGGCTGGAATGAGGCTCATATAAAGGCTGGGAGCTTTGCATGGGATTAGGTTTTTACTCTTGACGGCAAGGCGCTTCATTCTTCTCAGTTTCTGCTTCTTTAGTACAGTTTTAGTATTCAAGGTTGCCTCCATAGGTGAGTGCTTTGTGGAGTGGCAATGGTGTGGGGGGGAGAAAAGAACAGAAAATAGCTATTTTTCTCCTTTTATGCAAACATTAAAAAGTGCTGCACATTCAAGAAAACCTATTTCTTTATGCAGCTGCACCTCATTGTCGTCTCAGCGTAGAGGGTCACGCTTCTTCTGCTTCTTCTTCTTCTTCTTTTTTTGTTATCATTTTAGAGGTCCGGGCTTTTCACTGTATCCTGAAAACAGTGGTGTGAAATTTTTGTATTTGTGTACAAATTGTAGGTGAGACAAAAAGAAAACCCAAACAATGAATAATGTCACCACAGGTATTGCAATTTTAATGGCTGACATGCAGAAAGCGAATGTGCCACAAGTGGAAGCGTTTTCCTCCAGTGAAACATCAAAGTGCCACCGCATTATTCCTGTAATAATCTCCTGCCTTCTTTCCTGCCTACTTGTGTTTATATTTATGATAACGCCTCACCTAAAAGATGCTTTATGTTCTATTGTAGCAATTAACTGACTTACACACAATTTCCCCCCACCCGCTGGCTGTACTTGATGCCAGCCCAGCTCATGTACGTAATGTGGCAGATTACACCTGCTGCTTGTCTGCTGCTTTTATATGGAGAGGCTTTAGTGGATGTAATCCAAGGATTTGACATTATGCAGGACGCGAGTGAGTCTGAATACAGCCATCTCCCTCAGCTTCTTTAAAAGGAGTTAAAAGTGTGTGATCACATATTTAGATGATCTAACTCGCCAGCAAATAATTTGCTGGGTCTAAGGAGAAACTTGTCATTACAGAGAATCGACTTATGACTGTCTTCTGTTCACAGCTGGCAAGTCAGGAAATGTTCATAATTAAATATTTATTCTTTGTAAACAAGAGCTGATTCAATGCTAGGGATGGCAATCATGGTTTGCTAGTGCGTTGGCTGTTCCAGGTTCAATTCAATTCAATTCAATTCAATTTTATTTATATAGCACAAATTCACAACAAACTGTATATATTGTAAACTGTATATAAGACCCTACAATAATTACAGAGAAAACCCAACAGTCAAAACGACCCCCTATGAGGAAGCACTTGGTGACAGTGGGAAGGAAAAACTCCCTTTTAACAGGAAGAAACCTCCAGCAGAACCAGGCTCAGGGAG
>JAVDPK010001490.1:28976-42567 GCA_034780415.1 Cichlasoma orientale
TATATATAATAGTTGTAGTTATCACAATATTACATCACTGAAAAATACTGTTTATCACTGATAACATATAGAATATTATATTGCTTTACAGTATAATATTGTCAGTGGTTTGGTTGCCATTCATTACTGCCATTTGCAACTGTAATCTCCATCAATAGTTTATTATAGAAATGTAGCTTAATTAATGTCCAAGCAGCCTGAATTGATTTCTTGTTTTCCATGAATGTTATCATCTTCCCCATCTTTCCTGCTCGTGGTTATAGAAACACTGCTGTATTCAACATTTTAATAGGAAGCCTGAACAGTGCTGGTTGGGTGTGGTTGATCACTACAGGAGTCTCAGTCATGGCGGCCAACTGCCAACTAAACCATGTTACTAAATTAATAATTTGAACTTGACCTTTTGCATTTCAAAGGTAAATTGCCGTTATTTTAACAGCTTTTGTTTGTATCCAAAAGGATACAAAAGGATTAAATTTTTTTCACAACTTTACTATCGTCATATTTCATATCTCCAGGGAGGTATGAACTCTTACCTGAGCATTGTTGCTGACCAGCAACATTGTGTGCACCAACGGCAGTCTCAGGTAAAGCATTCCTGCATGCAACAATTCAAAAATAGTGTATATTCTAAATATAAACACAACTTAATTATGTTACTTCTATGTTACCGCTATAGGAAATGATTATAATACTTTGTATTACTAATGAAATCTGTATGATCAAAAAATTCTGCATCATTACAATGTGGCACAAATGTTTTAAAGACCTGTAGCTTGTTTTCTAGCATTTTTTAAAAATTCCATAATCCATGATTAGTCTGCTACAGAAGATTTGGAAATTGCCTGCAAGCCATCAGCTTCAAGTACTAAACTGAAATTAGACAAATTGAACATGCATGAGTGTGCATTCATCCGTTGCACTGACACTTAAAAAGGAAGCAGGGGTCTAATTATGTAGTATTTAATGACATCTATGCACACTGAATGCTGATAATCTAAGATCTGTGTCCCACGAGCACTTTGGTCGTGCTACCCTGAAATAAAAATGAAAGATGATGGATCGTCATATAGACATCTTGAGTTCCTTATAGACACTATGCTTCTGACCGGTCTGAATCTTTTACATACTGATCAGTCAATGCCACTTTGAATTTAAAGCAAGGAGGGTTTAAAGGGTGTCCTTAATACATGAGTATAGGAGGGGGAGAAAACTGTCAAAACAGGGTTGCTCTGAATAAGTAGCTTCACATCTCTGATTTGGCTCTGCTCTGCTCCTCCTCCGGATTCCTGTCAGCACATACTGGACCCAAACACATCAAGCAGACAGCCTGGCAGTCTGATGGGACCAGAAAGGTCATGCTACATTTCAGATGCTGTGTAGAAAGGGATCGGCTGAATGTTGGAGCTGTGAGATTTAATAAAGTCTGTTGTGGTATAGGCAATGTGCAGCCCCACACAGACATCTGTCATACAGAACTAAATGATGACTGTCTTTTGAAACAGTAAAAAAAAAAAAGAGAAAGCCTGGGGTTGTTAGAGTCCTTATGATGCTCGCAGTTTAACAAGCAGTAATATTGGGACTTGTGAATTAGGAGCCCTTGCAACATCGTCTCAGACTTGACTGCTGCGGGTCAAAAGGAATTACTCCTCTGTTAAGATGCCAACTCTTTCAGTGTGTGTTAAAGTTTTTCACATTTTTATTCAAATTAACAGCTCCAAACGCATTCTTCAGATACTCAGTATTCATACTACATGTCCTATAAAACCAAAGCAAACTTGATTGACTTTGCAACGGCGGGGAAAATATTGAGATTTTTTTTTTTTTTTTTTTTTTGGCTAAAGTAGTGATCATCAATATTTTCATAATAACAGTGTCTGAAATGACAAAGTAAAAAGAATGTGCGAATGATCAATGGAGCATTATCATCAGAATCACTCACTCCCCTCAGCTTTATTGAGGTTTTTTTCTGGTCATAGATTAACTATCCGGCCTGCAAAAAGACTGTTTGTCCTCCAACAAATGATTTAAATGCAAGCAGGTTATGTTTTTGTGACAATGGGCTATAGCATCCATGGTAGTTAATAACAGGAAACATTAAGGAGGTAACAAAGTCTGCACAGAGAAGAGAGTGAGGTTTACAAAGCACTGTACTTGCAATTTGTACTGTTTGTCTCCCATTTAAACGTACATCCTGACCTTTCCCTGAACCTTGAAGTTATTATGGTTTTTGTGTGTCTAAAACTAACCAAACAGAAGCCAATTACAGATCTGTGCTATATTTCCTGCTGCCAGTAAGGATGCTAATTCAGGAAATGCTTCTCTGGACTGTGTTCAGAAACAAATGGCCCATAGTCATGTGGAAAAATAGGAGCAACCCAATGTTTGTGGCAATATCTTAAATTGTTTCCCTTTTCTTCACGTTGCAACAAGCTAACACCTCTTTGATGCAGTGACCATTAAAATGTACAGTGCTGAAACAAACATAAACTTGATAGTTAATGAGAAGAAATAACAGCTCTTATCCTAAATTCATAAATTGTATAATTGGGGTTGCAGATTAGATGTCAACTGAATATTTCCTTCAGGGGGAAAAAATTACAGTTTTCATTCAAAAATATCTGCAATTATGTAAATCTGGTTACATTTGTTTTAGGAGGGGACTCCCCATTTCCAAACCATTCCACCTAATAAATGAAACTTGGAAAGGGTTAATTTCATGGCTTGCACATGGCTGCATTTGCAACTGTCTCGTCTTTATTGATGACAGAGAAGAGTTTTGGTTTTTTTTGCAAGAAAGTTCTCCAAAAATTTTGAACAGGCATCCTTCTTGCGACAAAAACAATGCTCCCAGATCTACTGTCCCTGCAAACCATGTTTTTATCATTTATAAAAACTGGAAAGTGGTGGACAGGCCAAGGCAGTCACCATAATTAAAGCCAACTGAGCATCTCAGCAGCTGAAAGGAAGGACCTAATGCTCTCGCGCTGAAAAGCAGCAGCATTTAGTTAACATTTAGCTAAGACAGTGCACCACAGACTCCATGCTGTCATTGCATCAAGGTTCAAAATGTTAGGCTTCATCCTTTTTTCTTTGTTTCCTTTCATCTGTTCCCTTACTATTGCACATCAGAAAAAGAGGATATTAAAATTTCTCTTTGTGCAATGACAAACCGTGTGCGCACATAAACAGTGTAAAAAAAAAAGAGAGGTTGTCTCGCTGTCCTGTTTTGATCTCAAATTTTAATACTAAAAGTACCTAAAATTCCACTCTGCTGTCAGTGTACTTTTAGACAGCACAATTTCTTGAACAGATAAAGAGCTGAACGAAATTGCAGCTAAATGTGCAGTTTCATTTTTTTTTCTTATGAGATAGGCAATGCAACATAAAGATCCAAAGTTATTAAGTGGACCCCTGAGCTGAGATTTGAGACTTTATGCACATTTTGAAACGAACTTCCGTTCCCAAACCTACTAACCAGCTTTTGCAATGTTGCAACTTTCGTACAGTCTGATATCATTTAGCCCACTGCTTTCATTTCCATTTTTAAAAGCACGCTGCCATTAGACTCTAGCTTTCCCAAAAGTTCTCCAGCGTTATAATTGCAGTGGAGCCGCACATATCCCCCTGGTTTTTGGGAGTTATTTCATATCATGAGAGACATCTGTCCTCCCTGTTGCTTCCAGAGGTGTTATGTATTATGCTAAATAGTATCAGCACACCACATGCTGTCTGTGCCAGCTGTTGAGTGTTGTGAAATTATGAAAATCACTCTAAATTACATGATTAAAAGAACTAAACTTTGCTAACAAACTTTGTACCTGTGAGGCTGTCATTCATTAGTGTGTATTTTACGCAGATTTTTGAAGTCGGCAGGTGTAAATAACCCCTTCATGCTAAACTATGTCCTTGGAAACTGTGATCATATTTATTGGTATTGTTTGACTCGTTCTTTAGTCCTCGATTTTTAGGAGACGAGATTTTAAAATCCTTTGAAACTGTAGCCTGGATGGATGAGGTGACTCACAGGAGTCATAAGAATGAGACTTTATGAAGATTAAAATTAGTATGACAGATATGTTTTTTCTCTCTCTCTCTTATTTTTGGACAGTGGGTTCTGTTGTGCTGTTTATTTGTAATATTGCCACGTGCCTTCAAATTTCTTGATATCTGAGATTTTCTTTTAATTTTGTTTTTAGATGAATTTCCATGAGAGTTTTTTTGATAATTATGAATGGAACCTTTAGCCAATTTAGGCTTTTACTTTGATCCAAAGTGAAATATCTAACTATGAATCCAATGATATACAATGTCTGAAAAATCCAGCTGGTTTGTGGTTTTCTGACACTGCATGTCCTAATGCGTTACATCTGAGATACATCTAAATGAATCCAGTTATGATCTCTGTCCAGGTGACAGAGTTTTAGCACAGTTTCAGAAATAATATCTGTTAACACTAACATGCATGGAAACAAAGTTTCTGTGGTTTACAGGAAACATGTAGAGGAAGACACACAATGAGTAAAAGTAAGACCAGAGATTTCTTAGCTTGGACCTATGAGGCGTAACTGTTTACAAGCAATACATGAGTATTACATGAGCAGGCTTGCTGGCAGAAAAAAAAATAGATTGATAGTCATTGTGAAGCGAAGGGAGAGAGAGAGATATGAGAGCGGGAAGAAAGCCACTAGATTGGAAAAGAAGTGCCCAGACAAGATAGATGAAACCACAAAAAGAATGTGAGCCTGGATGAAATGTTTTGACTTAATTTTTGTGACTGATAAGACCCAGTCAGAAAGTGAATGTAAGTGGTGGCATCATTTTCCCCCCAAAATTCTGAAACACAGAGTTTTAAACTAAAAGTAGGTCAGCAATGGTTCCAAAAGTCTCGGTTTTAGAGGCTTTTAAACACCAGAGAAGTGCAGCTGCTCAGTGTAAACATAGCAATAGTTCCACGTTTTAAAACAACAACTCTAATTGTGCTTTTAACTCCTTCCCTTTACTGTAAATCTGTCACCTCCAAATCCTTTTTTTGATTTGACCCAATCCTATTCATTTGTAAGGCCGGGGAGGTCGCCTACATGATTAACTACAGACTCTTTCACTGTGATGTTGTGTACTTTCCTCAAATGCGCCACGTACCGTTTACAATCAGCGAGTTTTAATGGTGTATAGACAGGGATTTGAGTAACTGTGCTGTATGTTTGGTGTGTGTTTGTGTACTCTTGCTCCCATGATGCTACCAGTAACTATGCCTTAACAAGCTCCATAGCCAGCATGCAGTTCCACTCCTGTGGAGAAGAAGACATTCTGATTGGCTCATTCTTGGCTATAAGCCCACAGACTTCCCAATTAGGCGCTCAGAGTATTGCTGTGGGAGGTGAGGGACAGGGAGCACAGGAGGTTGGGTCAATCACTGGGTTGAATCTGGTCAGCTCTGTGCAGCTTGTTGCTGTTTCTGTAGGCTGTTCAGTGGAGAAGATGATGTGTTATTGGAACAGTGCAGAAATGAAATGTGCAAGTATTTTGTGAGGCAAATTTCTTAGTCTTTGTCTGTTGGGCAGCTGTCTTGGAAATCAGAGACTCACATAGTAGAGAATTTCTTTTTCTTCTTTTTTAGATGTGGCCATGTGCCAATGCTGACGCAGTAGCAGCATTCGCTTAAGCTCCAGCATGGAGCTTTTTGAAATTAAGATAGCAGTATGTAAAACTTTGGCTCCATTTTGGATGAAGCCATGCGGGCCTTGATCATCGTGTTCACCTGGAATTGGCTCCCAGAGATATTGATGCTGTTCTTCAGCAAAGACACTTGCTGGGAGTGTGACATCTGCTTAGGATAAGCAAGGGGGAATTAAGTCGGACACAATCCAGAAAAAGGTAAGCGGTTGGCAGAGTTAAAAATGAAGACAGAACGTGTTCATTGATAACCGAGTCAAGTGAAACAACCAATAAAGTGAGACTACTGTGGGTGACAGAAGCTGGGCAAAATTTCTTTACAGGCTGTGTGAACACAAAGATTCCTTTTGGATATAAACCCATCCGTTTATTATGCAAACAATACAAACAATCTTTTTTTTTTTTTTTTTAACTTAACCAGCCTTTATATCTGTGCCAACTTAAGATAAAAAAACAAACAAACAAACTTTGAGTTATGTAAGTTTCCCAGAGTTATTTAGTTAAATACATTTTGGACTTTGCAAGATGTAAAATTATCTGAAAATCCCAACAAAGTCCTTCACAGTAATCAACAAAGTGTAATTCCCCTCCAGCACATTCTGATGCCGCAATCAGAACGGCACAAATTGCCGTTTCTTTATTTGACATTATTTTTAAAAGCGGTAAAAATGAAGAATAAATCTGCGCTGTGATCTGGCAGTGTAAAGATTGGGTTAGTTTTGGGTTAGGGGAAATTCAACTCCATTAAGGTTAGAGGACCTTTGCCATTGTCTTTACAATCATTTTTTAAGCCTGATATAATTTCTTTCAACATGAAACATTTTCTTTCATGCTTGTATTATTATCCTTGTAACCCTTCAGATTTATCTTAAGACCCCCCGGGGGCATGATGAGGCAGAAGCACTCTGCTCCGTGCCAGCGGTGTGAGACAAAAAGACTCGGTATTGGAGTTGCAGGGTGGAAATGACTTAAAAGCGCAAGTCATTTTACCAGCACTATTCAATATACAGACTAATTTTATCTTTGTCTTGTTGTCAGGCTGATAAGAGAAATGCCTGATTCTATTTTGCAGTTCTGCAGCCTGTTCTTTGAGGTTGAAATATGAGCTTCAACAAGACCTACTGATTTAAAAATGTGCATGTGTTGGAAATGTGTGTTTTTCCAGTGTGGGCTGCTTTGGCCACAGAGACAATGATTTGATGAACAGAGGTAGAGTCAGGTAGAGAACATTGTGGTGTTTTATTCTGATTTCCTTTGTGCAGATGCGCACATCAGCATGTTATTAAAACAGAATGAGACGCTATAAAAGGTCATGCATTCAGTACAAAACACACATTCTTCTTATTAACTGTAGCTACCAAGAAAAAAAAAAAACAACAACCAGTACATCACAGCAAGCATGCATTTTGCTACCCTTTTTTTTTATTAGAGGAGAACATGCAGTAAGAGATGATCATTTTACTTCATCTGCACTGGTAATGAATGCAGGTGTGACCCAGTGATGCATTCTTACTTCACTTTTCTATTCACATTTCACCCATGACTGCACTGAAAAATATGATAGGGACCACATCATTAAATTCGCAAGTAGCAAAACTGATAGAGGGAATTCAAGATAATGACGAGTCTCTTTCGCATCGAGGAGTTTGTGTGACTCACGGGGTAGTGAAGTGAAAATAAAGTTGATTTAAATGCCACCACGATGAAGCAAATCATTCCTGACTTAAAGGTAACCAGCAGAGAACACACGCTCCTGAAGTGGTTCTCGGATGTATTAACACCAGCTCTACTGGTGCCAAAACGCCCAAAGACCTCAGATGTCTTTAATGTACAGCCACTCCAAAAAAACAAAAAAAAGTTCAGAAGCAGGTTAGAAGAAGACGGTGCTGACAGTCATTTCCATATCACAGTCTGCTGAAGATAGAAGGCTTATAGACCGGGCTGTTAAAAACAGGCCCATTAAACAGCTCCGAAACAGCCGTTTCCATCTGTTGGTGTCATTTCTGTGCTGATCGAGTGATTGTGACAGATGCAAAACCACCATGGTGACAGACTGATCACTCACTCTCATCGGGTAGATATTAATACTGGGAAAGATGCTCAGACATGAAAGCATTTTGCTCACAGTTAAAAGCATTTTACTCCCACACTGTCCAGGTTTGAAATTTGTTTCACCTCTTTACTTAACTACAACAAGCCATTACCCTTCAGTTTAGGCTTCTGATTCATTTTATGCTTTCTGCTTGCGGGTTTCCTGTTTCATTTTAATTTTTCTGTGAAGTCAACAGAAGTGGTTAGAAGGAAACAACACATGTGAAGACTGATGCTCTCTGGCCTCTTAAAGAACATTTTTCACATGTGTTGTGGCATTTTTTATGTTGTTTTAATGACCAAATTTATATATATTATCACTATGGCAATGTATGTTACATTATATAACCACAAGAGTGGCCATTACTCAAAAAAAGTAATGTATTCCACGTTACGTTTCTTAATTACTCCCAGGAAAAAGTAAATTGTTATACTACTGGTTACATTACTTTTGTTACTCCGTGACATGTCCTGAAATGCATTGTCACGTGATTAACACTTAACAATATAAACCTCAGGCTACAGTCTCCCACGCTGACACAAATCCCTATCCAAATGAGGACAAACATACTCTACCATGTTTCTTTAAAATGTGAAAATCAGAGCAAAGAGACTTCAGAGCGGCTGCTGCCACAATTCTACTGTAGAAACATGCCAGGTAGAATTGGAGGCTACAGCGTTTCAAGCCTAACTGCTCATCGCTACTTTTGTTACTTGTTGAGGATCACTCTGGATGCTGGGCTTGAGCTGGTATATGTTCAGCTTTAACATCACTCTGGATTCTTTGCTAGCTTTGTGTTAGCATGCTGTCTGCGCAAATGTGTGCAGAGATGCTGTGTTAGCAGTATAATGCAATTGTTTCTGTCCTGCATGCAGTTTGCACTTTACCACTGCACTCTTGTCCTTTTGTGTAATAAAAGTAAAAAGGAATGTCCATATCCTTCCTGCACACAAACTGAAATCAGCTGATTGTAGCTCAAGTGCACTGGAAGAAAAAGGCACGTTTGATGTTTCCTTCTTTCGAGCCATTATTCATGCAGATAATGGAGGAACCTTTGCAGTGCATGTAACAAAATACAGTAAGGGTAACTGTACTGTGATTAGTACAGTATTGTGTTACATTACTGCGTTACCCAAAAATATCATGTGATTACAGTAAACTGCAGCACCGATCAAAGGTTTGGGCAGACCTTTGATCGGTGCTGTTAGGTTAAAAAAAAAAAATTTTTTTTTTTAACCTAACTTTCCTTATGTTTGAATGTTTTTCTGTTTCATGGCATTGTAACGGCAGCGCTTCTCTGTGAGGCTGCAAGGCCGCAGATCACTTGTCTCCCCATGTATGTGTTGATTGTATTGTTTTGATGAGTGTTCTGGAACCTAATTTCCCTGACGGGACCTTCCCCAAGGGATCAATAAAGTTTAATCTAATCTAACCTGCTCATCTGGGGTGTTTTCAGTGTTTTTACAATTTTCTGCACTTTAAAATGGTCAGAAGACCATCCTGTTAAAAATGTGCATTAAATATGAAATAGGTTTTAAAAAGGGAATATACAGCGCTTAACAAACTTCGTGAAAACAAGAAAACACAAATATTTTAGAAATCTTGTGTCAAAAACTTGCTTAAAACTAAAATTCATATTGTTATTTATCAGGCAAACAACAATTTATTTTTTATACCCAAATTTGAGGCAGCTCACAGAACTTCTCTGAGAAGTCAGAAATAAATCAAGCGTAACATTCAATCAGTAAAACGTAATTTTTCTGTTCAGGAACGCAAGTAAATAACTGTAATTTGGCAACCTGATCAAAAAAAATAATAATGTGCTTTACTATTTGTAAAGCAGTAAATTTGAAAATACATGGATAACAACAGTAATTACATTGTGGCATTAAAATTATAATCTTGTGGATACTGGTGATTATTCATTACAGAAACATAAAAAAGTATTTTGGTAATTATCAACACTTTTAATTTAGGGCAGCTGTGGCATAAACCTTACATTGGGTGGTGGTCCAATAAATTTCTTAAGCACCGTACGGTATATTTCAAAGTGTATATATTTATTTATTTACTGTTGTTCTTTTAGCCAGTTTCATGCAGTTTTTTTTAATCTAGAAGAGGCTAGAAACGGGACCACTAACTGATTTTCAGCCAGCAGGAGGAAGAACATTGTTGGCATAGACGTTTTCACGTGCTAGCATGTTAAAAGCAGATCATCATACGCTGACATTCACATGTCTCGTGGTGCTGTTTGGTGTGTGTGTGTGTGTGTGTGTGTGTTTACTCATCATCTTCAGTATAGATGATTTTATGTGTAAACAGGGGTTCAACAGATTATAAATATTCACAAAATGTGGCATTGAGCGTGACGCTCCATTCTGACTTGGTTAAATGCTATAATCCTATAATCCTCATTCCAGTTAAGTGCACAAAGTGACATGCCATAATTCACTACGCTGCACTACACAAGTAAGTGCATTGTGTACTACATACCTGTAAACATAAGTAGCCTTTGTGGGCGCGGTGTTGTCTCAGTCTTTGTTTCCTGGTGTAGTCCATATCAGAGCGCTGAAATTTTCCAGACCAAGAAATTATATATTATTGTTCATTTAGTTAAATACTTCTGCATATTGCTTCATTACAATACACAAATTAATACACTAATTAGATAGGGTTATTGGCTGCATTCTTAGACCATCTGAGCACAGCACAGCAAGTGATCTCAAATGTAAATAAACTATTGATAGACAGTGCAGTGATGTAATATCGTACTGCTTGTGTCATGTATCTTATTTATTTATTTTTGTCATCAAAACTGAGGAGAGTTTCATTGAGCTCATTATGGCTCGCTATGGCTGCGTCAATGGATTCACTCCACCGTGAGCAGTTTTTTAATGCGCTTCTTGCCTAAGGTGCTAAGTTGATTGTTAAACCTGAACCAGCCTCTCATGTAATGCTCTGTGTTGTCAGTTCAATACTGAGCTCAGATAGACTCCACTGCCCCTGCAACCCCTGCAGAATAAGCAAGGGCAGATAATGGACAAATCCCAAAATGTGAACCAGTTCACATCAGTAGATATCTACAATTAGGAAACATGATCAATAATGGCAAAGACCGTGCTTGTGCTGAGAAGCACTGCATTGATGAAACTGCTCACGGAATGGCAGTTTCAGTGTGCAATTGATGCAGCGCATTTATTTCTTATTAGTTAGATAACCACATTGGACCCTGATTTTTCTCTGAGTCACACAGGATTTTCACTTGAGAGGCAAACATATATTAGCCTTTGAAACAAAAAAAACATTGCATGTTTCACAAGAGACTGCATTACATAACAGTAATTGAGCCAAATCAAGTTATTGTGGCTCCACAGCTTGTCTTAAATAAATCAGTAAAAGCCAATCATTTTCCTCACAGGAAGCAGCCTTTTAAAGTGCTGCTCCAGAATTTCAGACCAAATTAATACTTTTCATATTTAAAATAACCTCAAGCTTGACAAGGTAAATGGCAGATTGGAAAGAGAATACAAGAGTGGTGGATTTATTTCAGAAATTAAGGGGTAGAAAAAAAGCAAAAAAAATAATAAAAAAAAAAAAATATATATATATATATATATATATATATATATATATATGGCCATCAGGAGTCACCAAGGCCAGGAATCTAACTGCTTATCTTGCAAACAAGCAGACAAGATACACTTGATTGTCAGTGCTGGAAATTCAAGGTTATCTCTTCTCAGTGCAAAAGCTTGAAACGCACCGACACTGCAGACAAAATGTCCTTAAAAATGATGTGCTGTCATTTAAAAAAGTGTTTGTAATTTTAGTTAATGATACAGAAAGATAATTGCTGGCATAATTACATACATTTCAGTCCAAAATGGCATATCCACTCAGAGAGAACATGCTGTAAATTCAAAGTGTCAAATAGATCTCCTTTTGTGATTTGCAGGGCACCTATCTGGTGTGAAATAATAGCTGCGGCAAGTACTTACATTTATGTTAGACTGTAAATTAATAGCAAACCCATCATTTAACAAGAGGAAGCCCAAAGCCGTGCTAGCAGCTCTGTGAATTTACAATGCTTTCAGCAAAGCAGGCACAGACCATTAGCACGGGGTGTTTATTCAGAAACCCAAATTTTAACAAATTAAAATTTTGACCTGTTATTGGTGCTGAATGAAAAGTCACCAGCAAACCAGAGTTAATTACTTGTCCTGAAGTGCTGGGAAGAATGCCAATTTTCATCATAATCCAGCAAATGTAGTAATTACATTGTAGTCCTAGTTTATGTCCTACTTATTTAAAATTGTGTTCCACTGAAGAAAAACTTTTATTCCCACCTTTTTGGATTCATATTCTGACTTTAGCTGTGCATTCTCCCCTTTTCATCACTGCTTAAGTCTTTACGCCTTCACAGAATTACAGACTTTCTCACATCTCAAACCATCCAGCAGCTGTTGGTATTTCAGCTCTGACCAAAGTGATGAATTAACTGACAGAGTAAGAAAGATGCTGTTAGCATTTTGGCTGCATTATTCAAGCACAGCATTATCAAACATTTTCTGTTTTTATTACTTTAAGAAATAACTCTCTCAGACTACTAATCCTTTCTGGCAATCACAGAGAACACCCACTGAGATATTCAGTCCAGATTATTGTTTGGCAAAGGCTTTATGACAGCCGTTTAGAAATTCACTCTAAAGAAACACATTATGAACTAAGCAGCCGCAGTAATATAGATTGTTTCTGATATTTATTACCCTTGTCAGAGTCTTACTGTGAGGGGATAAAATCCGCTACATGTAGTTAAAAAAAAAAAAAAACTCAAGAGTTGGGTTACTTTGGGCAGTAAAGTACCTGGTGCCTTGAAGCGTAACTGACTTCTTAAACCATCTTGGGAAAATAAGTGTGTGGATGAGTGGGAGTGATGGGACTTTCTAGGTCAAGGAAAGTGAATCCTGGGAAAGCTTTTACTTAGAGCAACGCGGTTTGCTTATCTTGAGTTGCCAAAGCCATAATCACATTGTTACTCTGCAAGGCTCCACTATTAATAGGCTTTTCTATTTATATAAACAGCAAATTACCACAAAAAGTAATCATCCCCCAAAGTCATAAAGGCCAGGCCATTAACCTTGATGCTGTCCTTCTTTTTCTTTTTTAATATAATTTTGCCTGGATTTGTTCTGGGGAGGGGGGGGGGGGGGGGGCGAAAACAGACCCTTCTCAAACGTGCGAGTTGCAGTACATGGAAAATGGAGACGGGGTGAGTTGCTGTACTGCATTTGAATATTTTTACTTGTGTGGATACCTTTTGGAGTTTATCCAAACACATGCGAGCCGTTTGTACTGAAAACACAATTTTGTCCAAAAGTGAGAGTTTGAGTGACTATCTATTGTTGCCAGCCCTGTTATTAAACTGGCATCCTGCCCAGTGGTGATATACTCTGTATAAAAACAAGACAATGAATAATTTACAGTATGGAGGTTTTACCACAGTCATACCACTGGTATTAACTAAACACCATCACAGACTTTTTATTTTCCTTGTCTGATTCACTCATCATTTTGTATTGATAGAAAAAAAATATTTTTTTGCATTTATTTACACATATAAGCAGACTTAAAATTCTGAAAAATCCACAGTGCCTCCTACACACTCTTTTATAGACAGCTTGCACATATTCCACTTGAGTGTATTTGTTTCGAGGCCAGTATACTCCTGGTCTGGTAGTCTGTGAAAAACAATTGCAGTTGCCTTGCAGGATGTATCTGCTGTCAGAGAACAAAGAATATGTTTGCCAAAGAATAGCATACTTA
>JAVDPK010001490.1:60385-92734 GCA_034780415.1 Cichlasoma orientale
AATTCTGATTGGCCGGTAACTTTAGAGAGTTACCAGCCACATTGGCTGGTGATCAAAAAAGTTAATTTGGAACCCTGTATATATATATATATATATCTTGGAAAGCCAAGATGGATTTCCACTGCAACAATTACAAAGTTCACATTAAAAAGTTCACTAATCACAGTGGTGAGAACATAAGAAAACAAATTGTTGTGCTCACATTGGCCTCATTACAGTGTGTTCATAAATTCTACTCTATGGAAAAGTATTTTGTGATGCTTCTGTGTATATGCACAATACACTAATGTAGTCAATCAGTCAATAAATGAAATATGAAAGTGTATTGATTATAGTATCACAACTTCTGTGTATGTGTGTTTGTGTGTTCATATATTTGACTCCACAGAGAGTATTTTGTGATGCTTCTGTGTATCTTTCACAGTATGGACAAACCTAGCCTTGGTGTACATTGCTTGAATCAGGCTTTGTGGAAAGAGAAACCAACTCTACTTTTGTTCATAATAAGAACAAATGACGTCACCCTGTCTTTAAAAAAATAAATGTAAATTGATATCTTGATATATGGTTCAAATCTTTGTATTAAAATCAATAATGTGAGGTTTAGTATTAGAGGTTTTTAAATTTATGGATTCAAACTTTGAAATAAATAGCACGGGTTACAGGAAGCACCGCTTGGAATGTTGCATCAGAATATCCGGGAAACGTCATCAGTCCTTACCGGCACCTTGCACTGCTGACAGTATATAAATATACACCTCAGACTTTACCGCTCAGATTAGAGTACTGTAGCCTTAAACTTGTTATGGCCGAGCAGACTGTCGTGGAGAAAATGAGCGAATTACAAGTGGACGGAGACAAAAAGGTGATACTTCAATCCATGTTTAAGTGCTTTGAGTCGCTTTGCAGCTAGCCTAGCATGTAGTTGGGTCCATGCTGTCATTTAGCCGCATGTAATCCAGCAAGAACTTTTCGGCTAGCCGGCTTTTATGAAGAGTTTTGTGTTTGCTTTACCTAAATTTGTTTATCTCAAGATAATGAGCAAAAGTTTCATTGTTTCATGTTTATGGTTTGAACTGCCACGTTGCATTTAGGTGAACCTGTTTGGCTAAGTTGGTTTGGCTAACGTAGCAAGGCATTAGAAGTACACGAAGCCGAACTATAGTCAAAATTCCGACACTTTATTTCTTTGCGTATTGGTAGGATCACACGTCAGACCAGCTTAAGGTATTGTTCTCTTTCTAAATCGGCACACCCAAGTGCATTGAGTAGATAGTTTTGGTTACGTTCTGATATTACTAAATATGCTAAAGCGGCTATAAGAAAACTATCTATGAAGTAACAGACTTGTGTATATTTTTAAGTGTGACCGTGTTATTTGCCTTTTTTACTATTGTTAAATGAGAATTAGGTAGGTGTGTACCTTTTACATCGGCATTGAAGCGGTGTCCATGAGACCTCACACCAAAGATGGTTTTTCATGAAGTTTCTTTGTGATGAAAGTTCACTAATCTCATGGTGTGATATGTGTACAGGGACGAAATGAAAGTGGTAAAGATACGGGAAAGAAGAAGGCTAAAAATACTGCTGGGGACTCTGGAGGCAGGGCTGAGGTGAGTTGTTATACTGTTAGCATAACTAATTTTTTTTTTCTATTATTAGATCTTGTTTTTCAAGAACTTGCATCGTGGTGTTTACTTATGTAGAGCTGTGTCATCTTGTGCTTACTCATCTCAAAGCAACCACCCACTGGCTTCATGGTTGTCAAGGTTTTTGATTAGATATTAGTATGGCCAAAACGTTCGATCTAAATTCACTGAATAAACTGCCCAGATGATTATTGCATAAATATCCAAATAAAATGGAGGTGAATAGATAAAAGAACCAACACCTGTATAACCTTGTTAGTCAGTTTGCTGTGTTGTCAATGAAAGGCTTATTTACTTTCACTTTTTCTTTATTTTTTTCTCAGCTGTCACCACTCCCTCAATACATTGACGATCGTCTTGCTTTGTACACAAAGCTGAAAGCAGAGCATGATGCTCTGATGGCAGAAAGGGCTGCAAAGGACAGCAAACCTATCAAGGTGACCCTGCCTGATGGAAAGGTTGTTGAGGCTGAGTCCTGGAAGACCACACCATATCAGGTGGCCTGTGGCATCAGGTCAGTGTAAATATGTGGTAGCTGGAAGTTCTTCCCATGGTAATCTTACATGTTGCTTTTGTGGAGACCATTTGGGTGCTACAGAAATTTAATTTCCACGGATGACCTTTTTTTTTTTTTGCAGTTTCAGTAACAATTTTTTATAGTTTTAAATTACTTATTATACTAATAATTATTAGGTTTATTTATGTCCTCTTAGCACGCACTGCGTATCTCTGTCAATAAACTCTCACGTTATAAGGCCAAAACAAATACATTTTGACATTCACTATGATCAATGGAAAACTAAATATATAGATTCTGTGTGTTGCAGATAAATGCCAAGATTTACTGGCTGTAGACTAGCTTTTTTTTTTCTTTTTTTTTTGTCAAAGTGAAACCACCCAGTGAAAAATACACATAGTAAAACTTAAGTCTTTTAGTTTTAACTTTTCATAATGTTGCAATTGTGTACACACTAATTTGATCATTGGAAGCTCTTGTAAAATACTCTAAATACTAATTTAGTTATTCTCTACAAAAGTATTGAGGCATGCCTCTTAATCTTTGCGTACAGGTGTTTTCAGTCTCATTGCCACAAGTGTATAAAATGATGGACCGAGCCATGGGTCGTTCTAAAGAACACACTCAATTTGAGTGTGGCATTATTGCAACAAGATTGTTCATCAAATTTCTTCTCTCCTGGATTTTCCACTATCAACTGTTTTTATTGCAAAGTGAAAGGGTTTAGGAATCACAGCAACTCAGTTACTAAGTGGCAGACCATGTAAAGCTACAGAGTGGGGTCAGAGAGCACTGAGGTGCATAGTGCATAAAAGTCACCAACACTCAATAACTGCAGAGCTCCAAACCTCCTCTGGCATTAACATCAGCACAAAAACTGTGCCCCAGGAGCTTCATGGTATGGGTTTCCACGGTCAAACGGCTTCTGTAGGTGGCCAGTACTATAGTGTTTTGTGATTTGATATAAAGAAAACATTATTAAAGTATATATTTTATCTTGTTTTTAAATCCATATAATGATAAACTAAGCTGTTTTCATTCTCTTGTTTGCTGTGGCTCAACAGGTAGAACAGGAATTCTGCTAATCACAAGTGTATGGCAGGGTTATTCCCAGACTCCCTGTTCTCATGTCTGAGTGTGAGGAAATAAAAGGCAAATTGTAATGTGCTAAAAAAAAATGCAGCCATTTACCATTTTATTTCTGTATCCGTAAATTATTGTGATGTGGAATCTTCGTGTCTTATGGTTCAGTCAAGGCCTTGCTGACAACACAGTGATTGCCAAAGTGAACAACAGTGTGTGGGACCTGGACAGACCGTTAGAAGAAGACTGCAGCCTTCAGTTGCTCAAGTTTGATGATGAAGAAGCTCAAGCTGTAAGTCTGATCTTTGGATTTTTCCTCACTAAATAATGTTTAGAAGCATAGTATTGTAATTTCATTTTCAACATCATCTATACACACAGTGTCATCCTCTTTTGAACATCAAAGCTTTTACTTTATAAAAGACATGTTGATGTACTTGCCCCGTTGTTTTTGTTTTTTTTTAAATACATGCTTTTGTTTTCAAAGTATACAGTTAAAACCTCAGTTCTTTGAGTGTATCCATTTGTAATGTTCATTGACCCCGCCCTCTCCTGTGCTTTTTCTTTCAGTTCAGTGATGAGGTGAATTTGATTAGGAGTGTAGCTACTTCCCTTTTTAAGCTAATTTTATAACATAACTTTTTATCTTTTTATATTGTCAGCATTTGGGGGAAAAAAAAGTCACTCTGGTTTAGCGCATGCATGTTCTTAACCTTTAACAAGACATCTGCTCAATGATTCAACCTTGCAATTTCTTTAAAATGATACAGTCTTAGTAACGCAGAGTTTGAATACTGCTGTTTCCCAAATTTGCCAAAACCTCTTTATATTCATTAGGTTTACTGGCACTCCAGTGCTCACATCATGGGTGAAGCAATGGAAAGGGTGTATGGGGGTTGCCTCTGCTACGGCCCCCCTATCGAGAGTGGCTTCTACTACGACATGTTCCTAGAAAACAATGAGTAAGTTGCACGGCTTTTGGGTTCAGATTTTGTCTGTATAATTAGTGGTGTTAGTCAGCAATCAGTGATATTTTGGGTGTGTACTTCAGGGCTTAGCAGCTGTCAATCTGGTTTACTGTCTAAGACCAGAAGCAAACACAAAACAGGCAGATTGTAACTACACTAATGCTGTCTAGCTGGGTCTTTGGGTGGGGACTGGAAAAAAAAAAAATTTTTTTCTACATCTATCTGAATATGGAATAGCAAGCCTATTCAAATTAAAGTACACGAAACAACTTAAGTGGGATTGAGACAACTTCAGAAATTTCTACAAGTTTTTCTCATAAACAACTTCTTCACTTGACCTTTCCAGATCCACGTTTCTCTGCTTTAGGCTGCAGGAGAGCTTGAGCAGTGCTGTCTAATTAATTCTACAACCTCCTTAATGAAGTCATTTTATGCTAATGGCATTCTTGGAGACTGTTTTCTTTTTTACAAGGATATTCTGACATTGCGTAAGCCCTAAAGCCGAGGACTTTAAAGTAGCTGCCCATCCTCGGATGAGGTTAACGGTATCACGAAGTCTTAAGAATTATTCTGATGGACAAAAAGTCTGTTCTCATGGTTAAATATCTGGTCACATCCATGCTGCCCTTTGGAAAGTGTGGCAGACTAAATTTAGCAGTGGAGACAGTTTGCATATTAATGCAGGTTTTTTAAGTGAGAAAGTGTTCAGTGTGCAGTTCCTAGTGTGATTTCTTGATGTTTTGGACAGGGGTGTATCGAGCAATGACTTCCCCTGTCTGGAGAATTTATGCAAGAAAATCATCAAGGAGAAGCAGCCATTTGAGAGGCTAGAGATAAAGAAGGATACTCTCTTGGATATGTTCAAGGTAATTTAAACAGCAGCACGTGAATGTAGAACAAAAATAAAATTGAATTAATGATTTAAAGAGCCCGTCTTTTGTTCTTTGCAGTACAACAAGTTTAAGTGCCGCATCCTGAATGAGAAAGTCACCACTCCCACTACCACAGTCTACAGGTGGGTCAGTTTTAGTTTTTATGTATCTATAAGTAATTATTCTGGTGATTTATTCTCCTTTTATTGTTCTCAGCAAATCCAGTCCACATCTGCACTTTATTACTGTTGCCGTAGACCTCAACGATCATCGGAAAAATATTAAAAACACAGTAGATTGAATAGATAGAGCAGGTGAGCGAGTGAACTGAACTCATAACATTCTCCATTTCAGATGTGGTCCCTTAATTGATTTATGCCGGGGGCCCCATGTGAGACACACTGGAAAAATCAAGGCACTCAAGATACACAAGGTTAGTCTTTTTGTTATCAGCTCCGGAATAAATTGAACAAACTTGCAGCTGCTGCATATGTGATAGAAGAAATATTTAAACTACTGGAGTTTGTGCCCTGAATGTCTGGCAGTAAGCACATTTGTCCCTATTTTTAGAGCAGAGTTACCCTTTGTTTTACTCCCAAGGGATTTGATGGACCCAAAAGAATGATGAAAGCTAACATACTCCCTTTGTGGTGTGCTAGAATTCTTCTACATACTGGGAGGGAAAGGCGGACATGGAAACCCTCCAGAGGATCTATGGAATCTCCTTTCCTGACCCCAAAATGCTCAAAGACTGGGAGAAGTTTCAGGAGGAGGCCAAGAACAGAGATCACCGTAAACTAGGCCGGGTAAGAATTGAAATGTAAATGAGCTGTGAGCTAGCAAAAGATTTTAAAATGGTCTCTTACAGGTTACAGTGTTTAGAAAGTAAGGTTATTTTCAGGATCTTGGTATTTGCTAGTTTGCAGTTGAAAGAAATTTGAAATGTACAGAAAACAAATATTCAAACCAGTTTCTGAAAAGTGTGAAAGCATATTGCACTGGCAGCATCATTGTTATGCTAATTAATACAAAATAAGCATCATACAACGAGACGAGCTTTTCTTTATGCTCCATTAAGTATCACTTAGCAAATTAATTAATAAGCAGTTTACTTAAATGCATTGTTGATTTACATGTCAGTCGAAAACAGAACTGAAAAATATCCGTGAGGCAGCTTTTAGGTACTTCAGTTTGGTGTTTATTGAAACCAAACGCAGAATAGCCGGTTCAGAGCGTAGGGTGTGGTGTTGCCATTCCTTCTCTGTAATAGCCCATTCCTATTACATTCCATGTCATGAGCTGTTTTCAAATTGAAACCAGTTTGACTCGAATTATTGCCCTTTTCACATTTTCTCACACTAACAAACGTTATTTTTATCTTTAAATTCAGGAGCAGGACCTGTTCTTCTTCCATGACCTGAGTCCAGGGAGCTGCTTCTTCCTGCCTAAGGGAGCGTTCGTCTACAACACCCTGATTGAGTTCATCAGAGTAAGTCGGAGGTGTCGGACCCATTGTGGATAATTACGGTGATCTCCCGCTAAGCTTGGAGATGTGTTTGAAAAAGACAGGGGTTATGAGGCAGAAAGTTACATGTGCAGGAAGACCTGAAGTTGTGTGATGATAGTAATCGCTTTATGATGCTTACGAGAAATATACTTTATTGCAGAGAAAGAGAAAAGGATTGGTAATGTTTTGATAATACAGCATTAATCCAGTGTTAAGCAAAGGGCAGATGAATAAGAAAATAATTCATGTTTTCTTTCCACAACACTAATGCTATAAATGGAAGTTGACACATCCAATTTGTGCTTATTCAATAAGCATTTTGACCAGGTAATAGAAAAACATTGCTCAGTGTGATGTTTACCTTTTGACGCACAAATTCACTTATGACTCTCAAAAGAGCTTATTATTATCCAACATTTATTTAGAATATATTGAAAAACTGACAGCATCAAAGGAAGGCTTTATTGCACCTGCTCTATTATACAGACCCGCAAAAATCAATCTTTTTCAAAGCATTTATTTTCCTGGATTTTCAGTCAGTGCTGTCATAATAGAAAACACATTGGAAGCAATTTCACTTAAATAGATTTCTGACTGAGCAGATTTGAAGTAATGAGATTTGTTTTGTAAAGAAACGGCTCTGCATGTACAAACAAAACACCTCGAACAGCCAGATATGTGTAGCAGATATCAGCATTTAAAATAAATTGGAGTATTTTATAGTATCGTCTCTATTACCTCTCTAAATTGAGCAAGCTGATCAACCCGAGGTGAGTTAAAGCAGTGCAGAAATGAATACCTTTTTATTTCAGTTTTTTTCCCCAAACTCTTCATAATATATGAACAAACAGAAGAATGTAAATATGCAGCAGTTTGAACACGTCCCAGCACTTGCTCGCGGAGTTGTTTACCATTTTATTTATGCATATATTCCTTATTAGAGAGTCCCCAGGTGTTGACAGAAACCACTTCAGCCAGTTATTTGTAGTTGTGATGGGTACACGGAATTACGAAGCCGAGCTTTTTGGAAGTCTTAAAGGTAGACTGTGTTTGTAAGAAAAGCCTGTCATGTCTTTGCCAGAGTGAGTACAGGAAGAGGGGCTTCCAGGAGGTTGTGTCTCCAAATATCTTCAACAGCAAACTGTGGCAGACCTCTGGGCATTGGCAGCACTACAGCGAGAACATGTTCTCCTTCGAGGTTGAGAAGGAGACCTTCGCTCTCAAGCCCATGAACTGCCCTGGACACTGGTGAGGCTTCTTTTTCCTCCTCACAAACAAATGAGTAAAGAAACGCACTCCTTTTGTTACAGCGTATCAAATGTTGCCTTTGAATTTTCTTTATTTAATACCTGTAATCAGAACGGCTGTTTGTTGAGGGTGAAGCGCTGTTTATGCCTTACCAGTGTGTAACATGTCTTTACCATTAAATGAACTGTGACTGAAAATGTGTCCCAGTTCAGCGTTCAGTGTTTCCGCTGACGCTCTTGCAGTGTTTTCAGTTGTTG
This sequence comes from Cichlasoma orientale, assembly GCA_034780415.1. Lineage (NCBI taxonomy): Eukaryota > Metazoa > Chordata > Actinopteri > Cichliformes > Cichlidae > Cichlasoma > Cichlasoma orientale. The sequence continues at coordinate 68,487 of JAVDPK010001490.1, forward strand.
CGTAGCCTGGGACACTTGCATGCTGCATTGCGATGTAAAGAACCAGACTGCAGCTATTTGTATTCAGATCTTTTATCTCTCTTACTGTTCCAATCTTTTGGCTGTCCACAAAGATGTCCCCTCTGAAAATCTCACTGTAATCAGAATTGATCTGCTAAGTGTTGAATAGTTAAATCAAACGTTACATCCAGGCTTTCACAGTAGTGATAAAGCAGTAGTGCAATTTTCAGGTATTGTGATTACTCCAGGTAGAAGTTGGAAGTTGTGGGTTTTTTGTGTATTTTATACATACTGTGTGTTTTGGCACCAGTCTGATGTTTGATCACCGGCCTCGCTCCTGGAGAGAGCTGCCTATTCGCATGGCCGACTTTGGCGTCCTGCACAGGAACGAGCTGTCAGGAGCGCTGACTGGCCTCACCCGTGTCCGCCGCTTCCAGCAGGACGATGCTCACATCTTCTGCTCCATGGACCAGGTGAGGTGTGCACTGACACATACATTTTGGACTCGTATGAGCCTGATGGGACCAGTAAGAACCCTTATACACTTAAAAACCTTTTTACAGTCTTGGGGTTTACCACTAGATGGGGGTGGGGGTGGGGGGGCATGTTTAATTTAAAGTGCTCTGCTAGATATTATTAACCCAATACTGGGCCTTAATGCAGACCCTCAGTTTATCCACTCTCTGGAACAAGCTTGTTTTAGCTTCCTTAAGCCAACTCTCTTTCTGATTGGTTGCTCTTGATCGATCCACTTTAAAGCCATTTGTGACTGTGAAGTGGAATTGATTGAGTGGCGTTGCTCATAGTGTAAGTTGAGACCAAAAACTACAGGAAAAAATAAATGTAAGAGAAAAAGAACATGGTGTAAAAAAGACCAAACCCCTGATTCTGCTGAATCAGCTTTTGTTCCCTCCTCCAAAACCGGTTACAGGAGTGAAAAGCAAAACTATTTCATTATTTTTGGAAAAGGATACCATTCGTAGCATTGTCATATTTCAAATCACATTTCATATTGAAATACTTTCTAAAGAACTTCCTGCTTTTTACTACATTTCCAAAGCACAGAACTACTATAAGTGATGCACACAGACAAGATTTGGAAAGACCAAAAATGTTTCTTAATTTTTCGGTTCATAAGTCTTATTGCAGCAGCCATGATCCCACTGATTAATTTTCTCTTTACCCGTGAAGGCGCTGAATTGGATATTTAATTATTTTGATTGCACGTGTACACAAATTATTTCACTTTTAATTTTTCTTTCATTGCAGCAGCTAGGAAGTGGTGCTTTGTTTTGTTTTTTTATTCATTATTTACAATCATGTAAAGCAGACTGTGGAGGATATGCCCATTATATTAAAAGCATTTGGCATTAAATTGATAATCAGTGACTTCAGGACATGGCTTACATCTAGGGAGAAGGAAAGCAATCATTTTCTTTTTAGTTATGTTTTATGTCCTTCACCTCCAAAGCGCTCACTCATTTTTTTATTTTTATTATTAAATTATGATGAAATCTTTCTGCTAATTTTGTTTTTAAACAGAAATTGAGCATTTTATCAAATTTTGGGACATCATTTAGTTTCATCCTTTAGTTTAGTAATCCTAACACAAACAAACATGAAATCAGCAGCAGAAGTTAAACTTGCAGCCATGTCCAGATGGTTGATGCAAACACCTGCATTTTTTATCCCTGTCCCCAGATTGAGGCGGAGATCAAGGGATGCCTGGACTTCCTTCGGACTGTTTATAACGTGTTTGGCTTCACTTTCAAACTCAACCTTTCCACGAGACCAGAGAAGTTCCTGGGAGACCCAGAGGTCTGGGACCAAGCAGAGAAGGTAATCAGAAGGCCTATTGCTTCTCTACATACAGAAAATAAGAACACTGCTCAGTCAAAGTCTCACTGGAACATTAAGATTCTGATATGAGGTATTGTCAAGATGGAAATTCCAGAGCCACTCGCAGACAGCGAATGGAGGAGTGAGATTTGCAGACCCAGGGAACATTTATATTTTAATGAGTTTTTTTTTTTTCCTGTAGACTTGCAGTCAGTTCTGAAGGGGGGAAAAATGCTTGTTTTATACCCTTAGAAACCATCAACATATTGTTGCTTTAAGTGTCTGATTGTGCTGTCAAATCAAATTTACAAGTTCTGTATTTTACATCTGTACTTCAGCTCTAATTTGCTCACCTTGTCTTTTAAACAAGCATAAACAAATAAGATTGAGTTGGACTGAGTCATAAGTAGGCTTTATTGCTTGGTGTATTGGGTAACCGCATCTCTGCCGGGACACCTTGAAGTGTAAAATGAATCTGTAGAACCACTGTTAAATGACAGTTACTGAATGCCACATATGTACTGCATTGGTTTTTATCTGCAGCACTATTCCACGGAAGGCATAAAAAGTGTCTGTCTGGCAAGCCTTTACTGGCTGCCTTTGAGTGGATGAAAAACGTCTTTGATGACTGATGTAAAGTAACTTTCACGTGACCTTTACTCGCCTCTGATTGTAGAAGTATGCTGTTTCAATAGTTAACAATTTCATCTGCACATTGCCACACTCTATTTATGCCACAAAGATATTGTTATATTTTCCTCTGAGTGTTTTTTTTTTTTTACTCCGTTGGAAACGCTCATCTTGTAGAATAAGCTGTTACATTTTTGTACCTCGTTGTCCCCACTTCATTGATTTTTATCATGATTGTTTTGTTCTTTTGGTGGTGTTGGCAGACTACTTGGTGGAGGCTCAAGATGAATCCTCTGTTTTTTTTTTTTTTTTTTTTGGTTTTTTTAAATAATAGAAACTGTTCAAATGTGCTTCACCTACGAACCACTAGAAAGAGTGTTTTGATTTTTGGTCTCAGGCACTGATAAATCACCAGGAACTGTAGCTGCACTCATTCTTGAATGGATACAACATAATAGCAGGGTAAAAGGAGAGAGAAGCATACTTACTCTTTATTACTGGCGCTATCTGCCCTTCTGTTTTTCAATTTATGGGTATTGTATAAACCTGAAAGAGTTCATTTTCCTTTCTGCTCCCTTTTTACAGTCGGTGGTGTCATCATTCAGTCCTCAGTGCTTCCATTTTTAATTTAATTTTCAAGCATATCTTTTGTCCGCTCGGAGAAAAGCATTGCTGATGGAAGTTATTTTTAGCGTCTTATTTCATTATCAATAAATTGATTGGTTACAGTTACTATTAAAGTTTTAAAGACTGTATTTTTCTGATAAGAAGAACACTACAAACATAATTCAAATGCTACAGTATGAGAGATGAAATGTGCTGTATCTTAGTGACTGCACATGTTAATTATGGTCTGCCTCTATCTTTTTCTAATTAACAGTTAGTCACAGTTCTTAGAATAGAAATAAAAGCCATAAAAATATCAGCCTGTAAGTTGAACAGCTGTCTTACTTAACCTGTCATCTGAGGAAAGCACTTTTTAAATTCAGCGCTGACTTTTTATGATTAATGTGTGCACGCACAAAGGTGGAAAATTATACACACAAAAGTGAATAACTTGGCAAAGTGTTTGGAAGAGAACTCGCTGCATATTTCCCTCAGCTCGTTAATTCCCACAAGCAACCGTAAAATATTATTGAGACTTTAACATTTCTCAGTTCAGTGATTTGTTCCCGATGAAGAAAAGGTCAGGCCTAAAGGAAGAGCCTCGCTTAACACCTCTGTTTACCTGCACGTTTGTCAGCCACTGATATTGATGTACTGATATAACAAAGCATTTATTGTTTGTTTACAGCAACTGGAGAACAGCTTGAATGAGTTTGGAGAGAAATGGGTACTAAACCCAGGAGACGGAGCTTTCTACGGACCCAAGGTGAGCTGTGCGCTCAACTAATGATGTCATTAAACTCTGAAACGGCAGGGGGGGGTCGCTGCTCATCACGAGCCTTTTGTCTGCAGATCGACATTCAGATCAAGGATGCCATTGGTCGATACCATCAGTGCGCCACAATTCAGCTCGATTTCCAGCTACCAATCCGCTTTGATCTCAAGTTTGTCAGGTAACTGCAAGTTTCTTATTTTGGAGATAATAATGTTATGGCACATGGGATAAGCTAAAGTGTCACTGAGAATGCAGAAAATTACTGTGTGATATCCAGTAACCAAATGGGGATGGGCTATATGGCATATACATAAATAAAACATCCTCTCTTAGAGACAGTTCACATGTTTGTTTTGTTTGTTTTCTTTATAATAATTTAAGATGGAACACCATGTTTTAAAAACTGTAGTTGCTATATGATAAAACAAAAGCTTATATGTGCAAGACCAACAAAAGAAAAGCACCACTGTAGCAATTATCTGTTTTATATATTGTAAGAGAAGGTCTGGGAGCGTAGCCCCAGTCTTTTTCTAACAAATTATATTTCTAGCAATAACAAAATAGAAGTACTTTCACCTTGCCTCACTCTGAAAACACCTGTAAAGCTTCTCTCATTGGACAGCTGGAATGAACAGCCAACAGCTGTCACAGTTGATGAGCTCAAGAGCGTCAGAAATTCAGAGCTTTGTGAGGATGGTAATGTCGGTCTGTGACTGACAAATGTCAATTTCACATATTACCATATTTCATGTGTACAATATGATCATACTTCACTTATATAAACATGAGGACTCTTTTCCATTAATGGTATCTTAGGGAAACTTTGCAAACTAGATAAGAGTCTCCTGTTTTTAGAAATCTTATGATCAAGGTCACATTAGTCTATTGCAATGATCTTTATTTTTGTCACTGCTGTTGCATCCATTCATACACTGTTTGAGTGACATTAGGTGGCAGTTGGAGTTGGGTGTTTTTTTTTTTTTTTTTACACTTGTTCTTGTTGCATTGATTGCTGCTTTCACAACAAGGCAGTGACTGTGTGAAAATTAATTTTGTTTTTAGCTCAGTCGAGCTACTGTCGTAGCCTCGGCGTCAGCGCCGTCTGTTCCACAATAACTTTAACGTCGGCCGTAACTTGAATGATGTGACCTAGGATGTTCAAATTCACACCATAGATGCGCACTGTTCAAGCTAGACCCATCAACCTTCACACACTTCTTCAATGACTTTACGGACTTTTTTGTTCGTTTGTTTGTTTGTTTTTTTTAAATATGAGAACTAGACAAAAAAACACTTTGTGGTTGTGCACTCTAATCATTTAATAGCATATGTTATCCTCACCTGTTTGTTAATTTAGAGACTGCGAGGGAGGGGAGGCCTCCATCCTCTTCCGTTGGTTGCTTTGTTTAGGTCCCGGTAGCTTGCTGTTTTCATCTGGCTTAAAACAAACATTAACAAAAAAATCCAAATCTGTCGGGGGCTCTATGCATGACTGCATTTGCTCACAATGGTTTGTAGAGTAGGGGATTTTTTTTAATGTTTTTATTTTGAATTCTTCTCTTATGTAGCTTTCTATAATTTATTTTTTTTCTTCCTATTTTGTAGCCAAGATGGTGATGACAAGAAGAGACCTGTAATCATCCACAGAGCCATCCTGGGATCAGTAGAGAGGATGATCGCTATTCTCACTGAAAACTATGGGGGCAAATGGTTTGTAAAGGATTGATTTGTGAAGTAGGAGCATTTTTTGCCTGGGTTTCTGGTGGACCGGCAGCTCTCTGCTTTTTAATAACCGCTAAATGCAGGCATGTCCTCCTCTGTTTCAGGCCTCTGTGGCTCTCTCCTCGTCAAGTGATGGTTGTACCTGTGGGACCAACCTGTGAGGAGTATGCTGAGAAAGTAAGAACTGACCTCAGCTAATTCAGTACATATTCACATTTCAAGGACATTTTGCTCAGGCAGTAGAGCAGGTCACCTACTAATCGCAAGATTCGTGGTTCGATCCCTAGCCGCTCCAGTCTGCATGGCAAAGTATCCTTGGGCAACGTACTGAACCCTGAGGTGCTCCCGATGTGTTCATCGGAGTGTGATTATGTGAATGTTAGAAAGCACTTAGATGTAGAAAGTGTGTGTGTGTGTGTGTGTGTGTGTGTGTGAGAGAGAGACTGGGTGGATGAGACATGCCGTAAAAGTGCTTTGAGTGCTCATGCACAGTACAAAAGCGATCTAAGAACCAGTTCATTTCCCAAACAGCACCCAAAGCTGTTGAGAACTTTAAATCAACACGATACTGATTTTAAAGCTTTTACTTGTGCTATTGGTTTGACTGCTGTATGTTGCCATAGACTGAAATCTATAGTGCTCATTCAGTAATGCAGTATTTAATTGGTATTCGTTGTCTTTATTGTAGTATTGTATGCTTTGACAAAATCCAGTCCATTTTGTTGTCCCAGCTTTACAGTTTGGAATATGATTTAAATTTCTGAACCAAATCATGCAGGTTCTGATCCGGTGCTCATAGCCACACAATAAGCAGTAACGTGGGTTTGAATTTAATCAGGTGGTTCGCGCATAAACACTAAAGGATTTATTTATTTTTTCTCCTCAGAACATAGTTTTGGTTACAGTTTAATTGTTTGGTTGGAATTTCTCTCCCGAACACATTTGACTTTGTTTCTACTCGTGTCAAGTACAATGTTACCACAACTAATAGAACTGATTGTCAGAGCTATGAAGATAAAATGTAATTTATATTTAATATTTGTTTACTTGTCAGATGAGTTTGGGACACTTTGATTTGATATTTTTGGTGCTGAACTTATTCGTAGAGAGTGTCCATTTGTATAAGTCTACCCTAATATTCATGTAACTGGTAAAGTTTTGTATGCATTGTTTAACGGTTTGTTGTTTCTCTTCATGTGGCAGGTCAGGCAGGAATTCCACAAAGGCGGCTTCATGTCTGATGTGGATCTCGACCCCGGCTGCACCCTGAACAAAAAGATCAGAAATGCACAGTTGGCACAGTACAACTTCATCCTGGGTCAGCGGCAACACACATTTCTTTCACTCCTGTTATTCCTGTCCTTATCCTTTTCTCACTGTCCATCTACATATTGATTTTTCTCTCTTGTTTCCTTGTTTGGAAAGTGGTGGGAGAGAAGGAGAAGACGGGTAACACGGTGAACGTACGCACCCGAGACAACAAAGTCCACGGCGAGCGCACTGTGGAGGAGTGCATCGAGCGTCTGAAAGAGCTCAAGACCTCCAGGAGTCGGAACGCTGAAGAGGAATTCTAAGAAATCAGAAAACAGTTCCTTGAGTAACAGAAGGTTAAAAGGTGGAAATATGTTTTTGATGGGGGATAGAACTGCCTTCAATGTTTTGTCGTTGCTCTCCTCAAATCATTTTTACATTACAACAATTGCATTTATTTTCTTGTATCATCCTTTTTACATCACTGTTTTTGGTTGTTCAATCACATCATTGGTGTGATCTTCGACGAAATCCTGTTCGTAAGACTGTAACGTGGGGATGTCTGAACAGCAAATGGACAAACTGCACCACAGAAGCTTTTTAAATGTAATGAACTCAGAAGACCGAAATGGCTTATACCTCAACTGTCAGTTTGTATCACTCGTTTCTTCAGGGAATTGTAGTTTAGTTACAATTTTGATAATTAAACAATCTATTCTTGACGGCTGTGCCCTGCTTTTCATAACATATGGTAAGATGTACCTTCAGAAGTTTGTCTTCTTAGTAATGGTTTTGCAAATGAGTGAAACAGTCATTCAGTAAATGTATGCATTAAAATTATGAATAAATAAACTGTTACATCAATAGAATATTAAGTTTTGACAAAATCAACAATATTTAACTGGTGCTATAAAGAAGTCTGACAATCACAACTGGGCTTGAAAACTTAGGAATCTCTATATTTAGGTCAAAGTTGAAATTATATAGTTGAAGACTGGAAGGCAGGGGGGGTGGAAGTGGGGGGATGAGTCTGGGGGGGCGGGTATCCATGTGTTAAAAGTGGATCTTTATCACGATCCTCCACAAGTACATCATACATAAAGATGGAAATCAGCGGTGTGCTGGCAGGTACGCACCTGATGCTCATTATTACATGCTTACTGTACTTAGACCATTTACTTTGCTGTCTGCACTGTTGGGACTAAAGAGTGAGTGAGAGTTTTATTTAAACACTGGGAAATGCTTCCAGTTCCCCAGAACTGTTTGGATTAAACATACAGAGGAGATTAAACAAATAAGTGTCTCTTTTGCACTTTCACTGCGTGTTGATTGTCTTTACAATCTGTATTGCCCCCAATATGATGATAGATGCATTATTATTCCAACCACTAGTGGGTGCCATATCTGTTTAAATTACACAGCTGGAACAGACAAAACGACACAGATCTTTCTGCAGCTGAGGAAAGTGACCTAGCTTACATCAATCCCAAAGGAGTATTTGTGGAGGGAAAAACTGTCACCAAAAACTACATAAAGTCTAAAATACTTTCATCAACTGTTACATTTATTCGTTCACTTGGGCTCAGTATTTATGAAGCACTTAACAGGCTAAGCGTTTGCCTTCTTTCCTGCTATGACCGTAACTTGCCTGTTTTACCTGGGAGGGGAAAAAATACTTAAGTCAATCAGACCTTTTCATTGAAGTTGGAAATAAAGCATGGCACTAACGTTAGAGTGAAAGATGGTCTCAGACTCGCAGAAGTGGTGACCAAAGTCTGAATACAGGCCAATGAAAACATTTAATTTGGCTGGTCTACAAGTTGAGGGTAATTAAAATGTGAGCGAAGCCATAAGTTATTTTGGCCAATTTAGTTTTTCAGCACCAAATAAAATATGTTCACAGATTATGTTTATTGTGTAGGGCTTTATTTCATGCAGTGTTTAAATGTCTTTTCTTTTTCTTTTTTCTAAATGTAAATGCATAAAAAATATATATATTAAAACGTGTCCTCTCTGTGCAAACACTGACTTGGCAACGACATAATTATGTTTTTTCAGAATTCTCTAATGTGGGATAGAAGAAGTATAATCAAATAGAACAAATGACAAGAAGAAAAAAAGTGTCAGTGTAAAGACACCCTCCTATCAAATCTGACCACAAGGGGGAACAGCTGAACCAGGATCTTGTGGGGGGGTTGAAAGGGAATGGGGCTTTTGTCAGTGGAGTGTGGGAGAGAAAAACATTTTGATAAGGGGTTAATGAAAAAGTCAATGGAGTAGAAGAGTGTCAACAGACAGAGCGAGACAGCCAGAAATCTCAGGGGATGCAGCTCTGCTGTTGACTCTCAGCCTGCCTGTGAATCCTCGCTCCCTCTTGGATCCTTCCTGTATGCTTCACTGATGACCTGGCCACGAAGGGTCACAATGCTTCACTGAACTGAGCAAACTTTTCTTTCTCATGCCACGCATGCATTGTAAGCTATTGATTCACATACTTAAAAGGTCTCACTGCTGCTCTTTCCATAGATAATAAAGTCATTCTATGAAAACCTTACAAGGAATGTCTTATAAACTATAAATCATGCTTGTAATGCTTTGTGTCTTTGGTTTCCCAAAGTATTTTGTGACTATCCTGTTTCAAAACGGCTACATTTCTCAAATTAATTATTAAAATTGCATTTAAAAACAGATACAAGATAATGTAAAAATCATAAGTAGCCAGAAATATGAAATTGCACTGATTGTGATGCAATCGAAGTTAAGCTGGCCTCAACTATTTTCAGTGCTGCAAAGACACAGTGCTAACAACCTTCATAGGCTTCTGTGTTCTCACACACACCATCGATTCTGTCCACTAACACTAGAGCAACACTTTGGCCACTCTGCCATCACCCATTCGACTGTAAAGTCCCTTTTTTAAAACACCTATCATCATCTTAGGTTTTTGAAACCAGACGTCATCAGCGCAGCGTGGATCTGACACCAACAAGAAATTGTTGATCGCAAGGGTAGACCAGCTCTAAAGCCATGTTTTATTGCACGGACACAAATGAGAGCCATAATTTTCTAAAAAAAAAAACCCATCACAATAGTTATGATTAAACTCTGGCTCTCTTCCACAGCTTGTCTTCTGTCCCGTCTCCCTCCCCTCACCCACAGATGGCTGCCCCTCCCTGAGCCTGGTTCTGCTGGAGGTTTCTTCCTGTTAAAGGGAGTTTTTCCTTCCCACTGTTGCCAAGTGCTTGCCCATCTGATTGTTGGGGTTTTCTCTGTATTATTATAGTGTCTTTACCTTACACTATAAACCGCCTTGAGATGTCTGTTGTTGTGATTTGGCGCTATTTAAATAAAACTGAATTGAATTGAACTGAACTGAATTGATCATTAACTCAGTGATTACTGACGACATGGATGAAGGTAGCTGAGGGCCGTTTCCCCCATAGACATCACACACCCCATGGAGTTCTTTATCCAATCAGAAGAGCCATCACCCTGCTGGCAATTCAAATCAAGGAGTCCAGAAAACCTGGGGACATCAAGGTAGCACAGCTTGTACATCTTTTATATACAAATGATAGAAGTTTTGAAAATGCTGCTCTTTTAAAATAGAGACAAATTCATTAGTGAGCTACCAGGCACATTTTGCTATCTGTGGACAACATGTTTCCAGTCTGCATGCTAAGCCTAGATAAGCTCGGCTCAGATTAAACTCCATGCTCTAATGTAGCACTTTACATGGAAGTGTAATTGCAGTATCAATTTTGTTATCAAAGAGCTAGAAAGAAAGTGCCGGGTCATGTAATTTATACTGAGACTTATCATCATCTCATCTGGCTATTTTTTTTTTTTAAACAGCAACAAGTTGTCTTCCTTGCGTTTATGTTTATTCTTCCTTGTCACCATGAGAACTGAAAGCAGTTGTATAGTCAGTCTGTATGATGCATGTCAAAGGTTTTTTTCCCCCTGTACTCCACCCCCTCCCCTCCCGCTCCCCCTCCCACTCTTAAAAGTGACAATCAAAAGCCAGAAAGCCTCCCCCGCACTCATGTTCCTACCTACTCTCTGCCCTTTCATCCTCAAGACATGTTGTTTCTGGGCCAAACGAATGCATATTTGAATGCTTACCAACCGTTTTCTTCTCCAGAATACTTCTCTGTCTCTGGAGCAACTCCTATCAACCCCGCCACACACACAGTCATGCACACAATCTTCTACTGCACCGTAACCCCCCTGCATAAATGCAACAGAACCCAAAATTATGGTCAGCCGCTCATGAAGTTAGTTTTGCTTGGGAAAACCAAGCTGCCAGCTTTAATATCATAATGTTACCAAATTATATGGTTCTAATTGGGAACTGTTTGATCACACTTTCTGGCAGCTGGAAAGCTAGCGTGTGACCATAGAAGGCTTTTTTTTCTCATCTCAAAAGTATGACCTCTGTTTCTGACCCAGCATAAATTAAGGAAACCACTTTACACCAAGGAGAGGCCTTTGGCACCAGTCACACCCTACATGCAGCCAAAAGCAACAGTTCACTCTGAATATCTGTGATGTAGGTCTGGAGGATGTGCAAACACAAGACAGCTGCATGTCAAGACAAACTAAGCAGCAGTAGCAGGGTCAGTGTTAAACAGCACACATTAAAGAGCAGGGATGAAAAACAAAGTTAAATAATATTATGACTTGTTTTAATAGCTTAGTCAACAGACTGCCGTTTTAGAGAATTTGTGTGGCAGAAACCTGTTTATTTATATTTATTAATTGCTATTTAAGTGTTTATTAATAGATTTAGGTAATTTTAACTGCTCATCCATAGCTTTTAGCTAAAAGTTTAAATAATATAGCACCTCTGTAGTCCCCTCAGCCCCAACCGGTCGCAGCAGATGACTGCCCCTCCCTGAGCCTGGTTCTGCTTCTTCCTGTTAAAAGGGAGTTTTTCCTTCCCACTGTCGCCAAGTGCTTGCTCAAAGGGGCTCATTTTGACTGTTGGGTTTTCTCTGTAATTATTGTAGGGTCAATATAAAGCACCTTGAGGTGACTGTTTGTTGTGATTTGGCGCTATATGAATAGAATTGAATAGTTGTAATATGTAGCATTCACAATTTAAGTAGATTTAATGCAGTCTGCATTTACAGCATGCACTGGCTGAGGTGTGTGGGACTGGGGGGTGTTGTGCAGCCCATTGCAGTTTGTAGCCACCTATTGTGATAATAAATTAAGTAAAGGTCACAGAAATGTTTGCCCATCTCTGTGAATCACTTCTTTGAGCTGCTGTGCACTTTGCCAATATATTGTACATATACAGCACTACCACGATTGGGAATCACTGATCTAGACCACTATGTCTTATTTCCTTTCAGATCTGCCTGATCTTTCCAGCAAACTCAGCCGGACAATTATTTTTTTTAACAGGTGTTTAATAAAGTTTGACATTCTTGAGTTGCACCTGCGGTAAAAGCAATTAGCCCCTGACACGTTAAAGCCCCAGCGTCTTTACCACAAATCAGAATTTGAATCTTAACGGCAGCACCTTCAGCGCATTAGCAGATGGAGTTTTTTTTCCCTGCTAATATGCTCCTCATGGTAAAGAATACTGTAAATTACCCACATGCACAGTCCACCTTCTTTTCATTCCTGTGTTTGTTGAAATTGGCTCAGAGCACCGGTCCAACGTGAATTTAGCAACCTCATTACAGCCAACCAAAACCCATTACTCTGCTCTGCCCACGGGGAATAACACCTTTTTCTTCATCAAGCAGCAAATAAGAGGTTTTACCTGCAGTTTCCATTACTGCAAAACCTGATGCAAAATATCTCCAGACTCACTTTAAACTTGACTAATTTTCAACACATTTTCCCCTAATACGCCTCTTTTTAGCTCGTGCAAATTAGCCTTGTATCAAGTGAGATGCTTATGCACATGTAAGAGAATTTCCTGATATGTCTTTTCACACAGCCTTTTCCTGGTAGCTCTCAACCTAAAAATCATTTGCAGCCTCTGACTGTTTCCCAAGCAGCTGACCTGTTAGTTGGCTGTTTCAACCATGAATTCCCCCTTTCTCTCCTAGCTTTAACCCAAACACAGTCTCTTCCTTATATGCAGCCAGCCAGATGTTTAGGCTGGAAGTTCTCCATGGAGGAGGCCTCAGTGGTCTGCATGGTTTGTTATTTATCTACGTTCTATTTTTCTCTTAAACAGTGTTTTTTTTTTTTCTTCCTTTCAGCTCTCAGGGGTGGTTTACTTTAGCCCCAAAGTAGGAGGTGCAGCAGAACCTTGGCAGCATACCCATAATTCACCAGTGGCTGACAGTGCTGATGAAGCTGAAGCTGCATAAATCACCAGCTCATGGTGCTAATAGGTGGCAGTATAAAATCAAACGCAGACCACCCATGCTGCAGTACAGGAATAGGAGCATCAAGTCATGTCTACTGTGCCGTACAGCACTGTACAGCCATCCGAAACCCCCCCGTTCCAGTTCAAGGGGCTCTCTTAGCAACACAGGAAAGGCGCGTCTGGCATCCGCACTGCAGTGATTCATATTTGGCACTTTCATAAAGGTTCCAAGCTGCTGGAGTTTTTTCAGGCCTATTGTCAAATGTTTAACTCCTCAGTCGTCTTTTTGGAAAAACCTATAAACTTTCCGAGACCGATCACCGATTAGGAGCTGCGTCTTTTCCTCTTTTATATGAAGATCTCAGTACATCACCCAGTGCCGTTTTCCCCCCATTCTTCACAGTGAGGAGAAAGACCTGCACACTTACCATCACCCTGATTTTTTTGTGCGTAGTATATTTCCATGTGTGAATGGAGAAGCGCTTGAGCTCATTCAGTGGAGCTGCTAAGAGGGGTGTGAAGGTGGCTGTTTGCGGGGCCTCTTCCTTTGTGAAAAGGGAGATAAAACACAAGCAGAGCATGAGGGGTGGGCCCTCATTGAAAAAAGCAGAGCATATTGCTCAATAACAAGGCTGGGATCCCCAGGTCAAGCACAACAAAACTTTATCTTGGCTGAAGGGCCCCCATGACCATGTATAAAGCACACCCCCTCTATTCTCACGTTTGAACTTCTGTTGTGTTGAATGATTATCACATATGATGGGTGTGCTTTGCTTTTCTAGAGTATGCTTCATGGAGTACAAATAGTGTATCAATATACATAAATCACTGCAAGTAGAATAGGGTGTTTTTGTCCATTATAGCACTAAGAGGCGCTATTATTATGATGCGCTGAAGTCAAAGTTTAATATCTGCCATTAGGGTGCATGCCTGCATCAGTGAAGGAAGAAAAACATTTATGCTTATTACAAACACGTATTTTGCTTATGAATTAATTCAAATCATATTCGGTTCTCTTACGGCCTATTTAACTGTGTAAATGGTTTCACATTAACATTTATACCAGTTGCTGAATTTGGAAAAATTAAACTAACATTTATTATTCATTAACAAACACATTGTATCGTTTACATGAATACATGTACAGAGGTTATTTTACATTTATGAAGTTGCAGACCAGATTGAGATGGTCCCGGCCTTGGGCCACACCTTTGCTCATGTTTGCTCTTACACAAACCTTGGGCCACATTTTTTTTGAAGCCATTAAGCTCCATTTGACGTGTCTTTTGTCTTTACTAGCCATTCCCATCAGCCTCATCCTGAAATATCTGACTCTGATGGACTTTAGCTGCTCCAGGGCGTCCTTTACAGCGCCCTAAATAGCTTGAGGTCATCTGTCATTAAACCAGAGCGTGCCACAAAATAAATCCCACCCGTGCTCGCCCCAGACGATAAAGCCTGAGTGTTTATGGTATCTACCTGTATTCCACCCTGGCTCTCTGTCCAGGTGGGCTGATGAAGGGAAAAGAAAATAAATGATGTCAGTGTTTGTAAGGTTGCGGGCTGGCTCTGTGGTTTATGTTACTGGTTAATGTCCAGCTTCTGTAAATATGTGCTTTGCTTAAACGATTAGTGTGAAGTTCGGTGTTTTAGAGGGAACTTGCAGTTTTGGATGATTTTATGAATCTGAGATGGTTTTGCTTGTGAATAGGGACTGAAATGTTATACGTTTGATTATATAATTATATAACCTTCAAATGTTGCACCAGTAATCTTCAAATTTAAATGAAAAGTATTTAAACATTTAGCAATGGCTGTTATGCTGACCAGTGACCACAGCGGAGTTGAAATGCTCCAGTGGTTATTTCAGACTACCTGTGATTTGTTTCTAAAATGTAAAAACTAATAATGAATCGTGGAGTTAAAATGTCATTTTTGTTTTCAGGATTTTCAGTGGTGCTCTAGCATCAGAGATTCTTCCACTCAAACCTAAGTTGTTATTGCATTGCTACAGTTTGCTTGGTAACTATGGTTTCATCTCGCAAATACATCTTTGGTGCACTTGATGCCATTTTCTGTCATGTTGAAACTGTTACAGTGATGGATGCTTACATTAATTAGTGTCAAAGTTTTAAATAATTATGTCAGCAAATGTACAAGTAATCTCCGTGAGCCAAAGGCTCAGGCTTCACATTACTCTAAAAGCTGATTTAATTTCTGCATTTGGCTCTATACAGGATGTCAGTCAAAGTATTACTGCTATGATATTCGGGACGTAGCTCTGGCTGTGAGAACTGCAGCCCATCCACCTGATGTTCAAATCTTTAGTTTGTGAGGGTCAGCCAATCAGAGGAAAGCTGGCTGAAGGGGTCTAGAGCAGATTGTGTCAGATAGTGAATGAACTGAGGGGCTGCACCAAATATTAGGTTGCCTTTAAAGAACCACTTGGTCCTCCTCTGCATTTGATTGGAAAAGTGAAACAAAACTGATGGATGGATGTTCCTCATTAATGACGATCTGAGATCATGGGTGACACCCGCCTTCAAGGATAATCAGCTGTTATTGGTGAATTGGTACCTGCTAACATCTGGTAACAATGTTGCCAGTACATGCCAACCAAGTTGCCTTTGTGCTTACAGGGCAATGCCTAGAATCTGGGGTAGCAGTATATAACCAACACTATTATTACAGTGCATAGTTAAGTCCGCAGTAGCTATAAAAAAAAATGTAGGAGGTGATTTTATACCATGTAGCCTAGCATCTTGTGTGGGTTTGGCATCAGCACCTTCAGCAGACACACAGCTTAATCAGCTGATTAACTGGCTAGAAAACAAATCAAACCATTTCACCTGCTAATTTGCTCCTGCTGTTTCCGGACCTATCAATCTAAATCCATACCCGTTTCCAGTGTCGGCATAATCTCAAGCAAATATTTGAGTTGAGTAATTTTCGGGATTTAAACAAATTAAATGCTACTCATTATTTTGCCGTCAAAAAGACGCCTCGCTCCAATGGAGTCTGATGTGACGTCCCACCCGAGTGACATCATACCATGAAGAAATGTCACCCAGTGCACTAAGAGGCGAACGCATCAGGCTGCCAGTGACTTTGGGCCTATTTTTTTTTTAATGTTGTCATGGGAGAGGTGACTGCATTTGCAAGAGCCAAACAAAAGGCCCCTTTGTCCCTCCACATACATCTGTCCGAAACCACCTCCCCTAATTACCAAGGTTAGTCTTTGGAATTGACAGCATAAATATTAAACTGTCAAATTTTGTCTGTTGGCTGCACATTCCAGCATGAGTCACTGACTGCCGAGGTCGAAGGAAAACAACATTCCCTTTCTCTCTGCTGAGCAGGGCTGGTCAGTGAAGAAGAAGAGAGCGCTTCAGTTTCTCTTTACCTGTTAGAATACTCATCTGAGGTTTTCACACCATCCTATGGTATGTTCATGACCAAACTCTAGTTGTTGTTGGGGGGGAGGGGGGTATGTTTTTGGAATTTGTGAAACTATTGCATTAATACAGATTAACATATAACATGCATTTGATCTGGAAATAATTACAGCACTAAAAATAGATGTTTGCTGCGGTATCTAAACAAAACTCTAAACATCAATTAGGCCATCTGGACTCTGGCAGCAGCTCCGGGTTTTTTTCTTTCCTGCCATTTAGGATGAAACACACCGTTAAGCTTAATCATTTTCCAGTCAAAGCCTGGATATCGCATCTGGGGAAATGTTCTGTCTACAAATCTATCATCAATGATCTTTTCAGATGTGAGTGATACCCTGAGACAGAAGAATACAGCTGTATTGATGGCATAAAACCTAAACAAACTACGCTGACAAGAAAGAGAGCTGTGCAAACAGAAGATTAGAGAGGAGATGAAAGAAAGAGGAAGCCGGTTCAGTCAGTTGTTGCCAGCAGTCTGTGGCTTTTTGCTACTGTTTCCAGTGGAGGGCTTGAAACCTGAACTCACTGGAATCTGGAACCTTAAAAAATAAAAAAGGTCCTTTTTGTTAACATTAATAAATATGCAGCCGTGTGTGGAGACATACACTTTTTATTTATTTTTAGAGCAGCATAAGAACAAGATTCTAATCAGTTTGTCCAATTTGTTATAAAATGTCATTTTCTGGAGTCAGGGGGAAGTGACAGAGTTATGAATTGCTAAGAACGAAGTTAAAAAACTCCTCTAAATTCAACAACAACACACGTGTATCCGTGCCCTCCACAATGACACATAGATGTGTTTCTGATCTCGTGCCCGTAGCAGCAGGACAAGCTAAATTATCAGTCTTCCGAAACTGTTACAGAACAGTCCGTGTTATGATTTAAAGATGTGATAAAAGGTTTGTTTAGGTGCAGGAAAGGGTCATGTTTCTGTGCAAATAAGCACTGGAGCATATAAACATTTTATAGCCATAAAAGTGTCAAATAGCCCATAATATTAGAATAGGACATTAATGGTAGTTGCTGCTGTCCTGCAGCAACTACTTCATTGCTTATGGAGGAATTTCTGTTTCAGATTCATGAGGTTCTGACTGGACTCTGAATATAAGAAGTTAATGTGAATTTCTGTGTATGTGGACACCAACAGACCGGAGCTGTTATAGTTTTGTATTTTCTAATTTTAGTTTTTACTTTTTCTGGCAGTTTAGTTCCAGTAAATTTTCAAAGTGGGTTTTCTGGTTTCAGTTTAGTTTTTATTGTTTGAAAATGTTTATTTTTGTTGAGTTTTTATTAGTTTCAGTGTTAGCTTTATTCTTTTTAATTAATATTGTATGCAGGTCATATGTCAAAGGCAAGATTTAGGAAAATGGGTATCACAACAGAAAGAAAAATAAAAAAAAAGAAGGCAGTTGACTCGCCATCATGTAGACGTCCAGAGTTCAGTGAACATGTCTCCTCAGGCCAGTTGTGATAACAAATTTGACCAAACTGACATTTATTTATTCATTTATTTTACAAAACTCTATTTTTTTATTATTATTTCTGTATTATCACAAACAGACTGAATATAATTGCTAATTTGACCCCATTCAATCACAAACTGATAGCAGACTGTCTCAATTCTATCGCTGTTATCATCGTCTTGATGCACCGAAGTCGCTTTGAAGATGGCAAGAGGCTGCAGACCATTTCAAAGATAACGAGATCGCAGCTTCATTAAACATTCCGTGGTCTCCAATCACTGTTTTCCATAGTGTGGCTGTAGTGCAAGCCAACTTCCTTCTGAATGGCTACAGAAGGTTTGAACAGCAGGTGAGTGGGGCTTCATCATACAGAGCCAATCCTGGAACAATCTGTCTGAAACTGAGTGTTTACAGTAGCCTGAGTGAGAGCAGTCTGCAGCCTGAGCTTTTGGATGATTTGTACATATTGTGAGGTCACTTGAAACTTTGACCATGTTTAATATGATAATCCACCATTGTAACAGTTGATATACAGACAGAAAATAATAAAAGCATGATAGGCTCACTTAAATCACTGAATCACAACTCTCACATAACGCTCCCAGCACTGACACTAGGGCAGCATCATGTCACCACATGACAGGCCTGCAAGTTACAGCTACACTCGTCTATCATAAATCTAGGAGGACGTTAGAATTTTATTTTGAGGCTCTGGCAGAAACCTGCTGCTATAGTTCTCCTGGGGAGAATAGATTTGAGCAGTCACATCAGAAAATTTATTACGCCGCTCCCAGAGGGGGAACGCCATGTTGTTTTTGGTATGTTTGCCTGTTTGTTTATTAACAATATTCCAGCAAAACCAGCAGTCTGATTCATACCAAATTTGGGTGAAAGATGGCCAGTGACTCTGAGATCACCTGATTACATTTTTGCCATAATTGGATCAAGGGAAGAAAAAATTTTGGATTTGCAGGCTACTTGAATTTAACATGGGAAATTCCATTTAATGCATATTTTTGGCCATATCTCAGCTGAAAAAAAGACATCATCCTCATCTGTTGCAGTAAGAAGCGTATCACTATTGTCCATGGACATGGAACATATGATTGGGATATGATATGGACGCACGCCCACCCAACAAATTGCATATTTCTCATTATAAGAGATACAGTTTTTAAAATAAATTAAAATTAACATAAAATTAAGGTTATTTTAGACCTCAAACTTTGGACAAATATGGGCATGGACAATAGGACCTATGTGTTATCTCGGTGATTCAGTGTTTGGAAAGTGAATGTCTGCCGGGGGGCCGGGCTTGGTGTGCCACTTGTTCACAACTGCTTTGATAATTAACCAAGTAACACGATGGGTGCTTTTGGGGCACCCAAAAGTATCAAAATATGAAACTTCTGATGCCTCAAATTCACGTTTACTGCTATTACTTAGTGCTTTAAGAAAAGTCACTGGACCCAGCCACTATCGGCTCTGAGTCACCAAAATATCAAAACTTTATAAGGCGTTACAGCCAATTCTGCTTTGATGACTGTGTGCAGCCTTTTCCCCATAATTCTCTGCTGTGACCCCAAAACAAAATATGAGTCATTGTACCAAACCAATATGCCATTATGGCATCTGTGAAATTATTAATTTTTAAAATCATTTTTATAACATTTCTTATAATATTAATATCCTAGCCCTAAACAAAAGAGTAATATTTTTGAAAAAATGACTTCTCGGATAAATTTGACTTTGAAACACATTCATATTATATATATATATATATATATATATATATATATATATACTAAAAGCTTTTGTGTACAGTTCTACATTGTATATTGTGCTTGTGTGTATGTGTATACACTGACTCTGCTCATGACATGGAGGCACGAAAGGACACATTGTGGGATCCCCTGATAGCTCCTCCTCTTTTGCGAGGCAACAAAAGCACCCATCGTGTTGTTTGGTTAGTTTCGCTGTAACCCCCACATCCAGCGCTCCATCACACAGCAGCAAAACACAAATGAACAAACACTGTCACCCAGAAGTGGTTGCTAAACAACCAAGGTAGGCATCCTCGGAGAAGAGCTCTACCCTCGGCCTGAAGGACCCCTAGCTGTGCCATGAGCTGGCCATGCCCTGCCTGCAGAGAAGTGTGAC
Organism: Cichlasoma orientale; assembly: GCA_034780415.1. NCBI lineage: Eukaryota > Metazoa > Chordata > Actinopteri > Cichliformes > Cichlidae > Cichlasoma > Cichlasoma orientale. The sequence continues at coordinate 88,722 of JAVDPK010001490.1, forward strand.
AGGGAGACCTGACAGTTGTGCTGCCTTGCCCAAGGACACGCTGTCACCTTGGCATAATAGAAGAGGACTGAGTGGCCCCCGGCAGTCAACAACAGCACAGCCCCCGCTGGACGATTAGAAAGAACTTTTCAACAATGAGAAGGCCGACAAAAGGCCCATGTTAAATTAGGCATTTAATTCAAGATTCGGTCACAAGGGCAAAGTAATCAGAGGCAAATCGAAAGACATGTTAAGCGGACAAGAACAGCCAGAGTGTCACACAAGCCCACAGAAATTATTGTGGATACGTCAAGAAATACTTAACACTATACCTGCTTTACTAAAACAACAGCTTTTTGTTGCCTCTTTTTATTATATTAAAGGCAATTCTGTGCATCAGAAAACACAACAGATGAGAACAAGCTGCAGTTATCACAGGCTTTAAACTATCATCAGATCAGAGAGTGAGGCTGGATTACACATTTAAAGATTTCTGTTCTCATTGTTCTCAGTGTCTGGGCCAAAGCTGGTTTAAAACAACAACGCAGGACAATATGAAACAGACAGGCCCGCGTCAGGGCGGTATAATCCAAACCTTCCTGTGAAGCTCATCATTTTTCGTCCGGGCCGGTGAGGCTCCAACAACACTGCGAGATTGTTCTGCATCTGTTAACCTGTTGAAACCTGTATTATCCCGGAGTGTGTCACATTACACAGTGACGGCTGCTAGTACCGCTTCGATGCCTGCGCAATAGAAGAATGATATACGACACAAGTTCGAAAACCGACATCAATAAAGTAATCCGGCATGCGCCCGTTTCCTCAAATCACAGTCTCACAGCTCTCGTTTTGAAAACTCGCATTTTGCAGTTGTTGTTATTTTATGATTTAATTGCGAGTGTCGAGTTCTGAGGTTAAAGGAGAGCTGCTCGCTCAGCCCTCGTTGAGCAGAGGATAATTATATGGAGGGCAAACCTTGTCAGAGTCGGAGGAATCCACTCTGATTTGTGAGAAAGGATTTCTTGTAATCCTTAAATAAAATTTAATTGCAGTAAGCTGTCTAACACAAGAGACCCCCCCCCCCAATCCCCCCTCTGGGAAATTTGATTACATTACAAAGAGAGAAAAAAAAAAAAAGAGTATTAAAGAGCCCCGGTGGCCCCTATACTCACACGAATCACTTATTTAAGTTTGCTTAAATACAAAACACACCACTCCTACACAAACTCCCACACTCGAGCATGGCAGCTTGCTAATTTCGCACGTGGAAACTGATGTGACATTTCAGCAAATGTTTTATAGGTACGACAGAAATTAAACACCTGATTTTATATGTCACACGCGTTGAGTTTAAAGACAAAAGTAAATTAGAAAGAAGATGAAACCTAATTGCCCTACTTTGGAATGCATGTTTCTGATATCCTTTGGCCTCCTGCCCTCATGTCTCACTTGTCAAGTCATGTTGTGGTATTTATAGATTCGATTTTCCAGCGTTGCTCCTGCATTCTGCCCTCTTTAAACCGTTAACGCCTGTGCCTACATCCAGCTTTCATGTTGTGTGTCTTTGTTGTGGCTTTTTATTGTCTGGGATTCCTGTTCGAATCACTTCTGTTTTTATATCTGTTCATAAGCACTGCATTGTTGTGACAGTCCAAACTGTAGCAATCATTGTGGAAGAGAGACAGAGTGAGGGCAACGGTGTGCACGTCACGGGAGTTAGAAAGTACACTGAATGTCTGTGCTGGAGAAAGTGGCCAGTAAAAGTGCTAAATGAGCATTAGACAGCAGTCCTTTAAGAAAGATTCATCTGGCCAGAGCAGCCGATACTTAAACCTCTTCCTTTTGCTTCCCTGATTTCCATTTATTTGTATCATGCCTACATGTTTGTTTTTTTTTAATAGATAGTTCATATGTCAGTTTGGTCAGTATTACTTTTCAGCTAAAAAATGAGTGTTTTATTGCTATAACCTGTTTACACTGAAATAACTTGGCAAAGCACCTAGAATATTATGTGTCTCACTGAACGAACAGGGTGGAGAGTTTGTAACTTTATGACTTAAAGAGTCACCACTTTTTTTTTTTTTTTCAGCGTTCCAAGACCCCTGCACAAGTTGAAGCTTGCCGCATGGTTTCCAAGCCCCAGAAGAGGGAAAAGAGACGATAATTGACCTGGAAGGAAATGAAGGTAGAAGTGACATTCTTGCACCGAGTCCATAGCAGAACTACTTTCCGTATTTTCTAACTGGATCTTTGAGGATTCAATCCAAGAGAACTTTGAGGGAATATCATCCAACTTTAATGCTCACTTTGAGGCCTTCTTCACGAAGAAAAGGATTAAAGCGAGCAGCATAACATGTTGGGTCTGTATGATCACCACCCAGATCCAGATATTCCCCCTTCCGTCATCTATGTTTAGCTGCTTTTGACATACAGTACCAGTCAAAGGTTTGGACACACCCACCCAGTCATATGAACGGGTGAGTGTAACCTGTGACTGGTACTGTACACAGCACAGCAGCAGTCTAAATGCTTACATTAAAGCGAGGGTGATAACTGCTGAACTATGTTGGTTAGCAGTTATTTTTTATTTAGTGGCAACAAGGTAGGACCACTGTCATTTTACCAAATTAGCTAGAATGTGTCCAAAAGTCACGGAAGGCTTGCACCTTTCCAACAAATTCCTCTCAGTAGACAGAAATGCAAAATTTAAACCGTGACTCTTGCTGCTCAAAACGAGAGCATCTCAGTGGAGATGACCCTTGAGCCTGTCAAAAGTCTCGAGACCGCTTCTTCCTGTCTTCAGCAGCTCTGCTGATTCAGGAGTTTCAACAGAACCATCATTCTTCAGCAGCCGCTCCATTCCGCGGGGTCACAACCCGCCCTGGACGGAAAAGCCCCCCAGGCTCGAAGTCACTTAGTGGCAATTCCAGCATCTGACTGGAAGTTATCCATCTCTGCAACTCTTCCATCTATCACTGACTTATTTTGTGTGCATTTGAATACTAGTGTGCTGGATAGCAAATACATTTCTGCTTTTGAAATGACAACAGCAAACTCGTGTCTGGAAATATCTGTCTATATTAGGTAACTTAACTTTGCTAAATTCCCGGTCAAAGAAAAGTTTGCCCGTCTGATGAGATGCTCACGTAGGCAGCAGTGGAAGGAAAGACGAAAAGAGAAAGAGCAAACCACGGGCGTCTCCGCGGAAAGCCTTAGATTTCCTCTTTCTTGATCCCCTCCACAAAAGAGAGCTTTGATGGGCTGATGCACTGGCTTAGAATATCACTGACAACATCTTCGCACCTCCTATACAACACTGAAATGATACAGAGGCTGTGCCAATAGATGCTCTATAGCATGAAGGCAATTCTGAAAGAATTATATATGTGCTACAGTGGGGGAATAATTATTTGATCACTTACATAGAAATAACAGTCTCTAATTTTTTAATGGTAGTTTCATTTTAATGGAGAGAGACAGAATATCAACCAAAAATCCAGAAAAAAAAACCACATAAAAGTTATAAATTGATTTGTACGTCATTGGCCATTCACCGAGTTTCTTGCTGATGGTCTTTGTAGCCCATTCTAGACTCCTGCAGGTCTACAATCTTGTCCCTGAGGGCCAATGACAGCTCTTTGCCCAATGGTGGAAGAGGGATCAATTGATTATTTCCCTCACTGTATATGCTTTAGCTCTATTACTGATATTAATCAAAACAATAAAATATTGTCAGATTATTCACCATTTGTTCATTTACAAACAAATATATTTAGAAATCATAGGGATACTTTTCGTTCCAACTGACCTCACATGTGCTGCTCTTAAATCCAAAAACCTTTTAAGCCACAATATTTCTTCAGTTTTAGGAAAGCTTGACAAAATTGCTGGGTGAGATAAAACTTTGGTATTCTTTGTTATCTCAAATCAAAGTAATAATCACAAAACAGCTTGGTATGCATATGAGCATATACCTGGAGAGACAAATTCATGTATAAGGGGCAAAAACAAAGATTAATACTTGAAGAATATTT